>VDFB02271358.1:464101586-464158220 GCA_007258455.2 Sequoia sempervirens
ATAATGCTTTGATTAATATTTGGGATGTTGGTTTGATTGATACTAGGTAGAGGTGGGAACCCCAAACCAAGGAGTGGTGTGGATGATGATGGTAATGGTGGAAGAGGTGGAAATGTGAGGGACATGAGTTCTTGCGAAAATGTTGTGGTGTCGAAGATGCTCCCTGGTTTGAACATGTCTCCTTCCTCTTGTGAATTTGTGAGGAGAGGAATTTGAGGTGTTGCGTGGAAGAATGATCATGATGGATCATGATGGAAAGTGAGAGGAACATTCTTGTGTAATGGATTTTGGGGTATGTTTTGTTCCAAGATGGTATTTTCATCCAAGTCTTGATAATTAAAAAGGGGGTGTGTTTTGATAGCATTAGAAAATGCATTTCCCTTATTAACATTGGGTTGGGTTGGAGCAAACAATGTTGTGATTTGTAAAATGTTTTACGTGATGTTTTGGGATGGGGGTGTAGATGAGATGGGGATGGTGGATGAGATTGGAGGAAAAGATGTCTCCACTATGGTACTTGCGTCAAAATCCGAAGGTAACATGGCCCCTTGCTTTGCTAGTTCAAGCATGTATAATGAAGGGTTAAGCCTCACCATGATGTTGATGATTTTATGGTTTTCTGGATTTTGGAGCATCTCAGTCATTTCATCGTGAGACATCCCAAAGGTTAAGTCTTCTTCCTGATTTCCTTGTGGGTTTTGCGAGGATGAGATGGTCAAAGGGTTGCTTGATTCGGAAAGATTCATTTCAACATTTGTTTGGCTAAAATCACTTGAAGCGAGTGTTTCTTTGTTGGCTTCCATGCTCTTCTTGTATTGAGATTTAGTTTGAACCATAAAACAAGGATCAATTTTCAGGAATATTGGGAGATGAATCTCTTGATTCTTTGGATTGATCTTTATTTTATGCCCAAAGTAGAAATTTTTAGAATATCTTGAGGATCGAAAGGTGATATGATGATGATGTAAGGGATGGATGATGAAAATGTTTTAGGTCTTTTGATAAATATTGAAGGAGATACTAGGCTTTTTGGGACTTTCGGATATGTTTTGGATTTTGGATTTTGATTTGATTTGGATTTGGGATTTTGTCCTTGATTTTGATTTTGATTTCTTTTTGATTTTGGACAAAAAGACCCTAAGATGTTGGATGATTATCTAAGGGATAGATTTGTCTAAAGGATGATAATTTGAATATGTGTGGGAGAAGGATGCATCTACCCACACCTATTCATACAAGGATTTATAGTTTCACTAAGCATATGAAGAAGGATTCATCTACATATACTAAGCTAAATAAGATGATTTTGATAACTTTGACTAAGCATATGCAAAAGGATGCATTTACATATACCTAGCCAAAGGTATTTTGATAAGGATTTCAAGGATGTTGTCCCAAAGATTTTGATGATTTTTTATTTTTTAGAAAAGCCTAGCATTTAAGGATGATTTCAAGATTTCTCCAAAAGGTGATGGTGAGATGATGAATTTTTATTTATTTATTTATTTGTTTTGATGTTTTGAAGGATGGGTGAAAAATATTTTGATTTCCTTTTTGTTCCTAAGATGAACCTAAAAAAGACACTTTGTTTGTCTAGACCTAGGTATTGAAGAACATGCAATGCTTCCAAGAGACCTTTATAACCAAAGAATGATTCAATTTGAACATGCATTTTTTGATTTTGAACTAAGGATTTTTTATTTGGGATTTGGACTCCTTGAGAATTGTGAGGCTTCAACACACATCAAAGTTCATTTGTCTTAGCTTTGCTTAATGGCTTTATTTTACCACAAACACTTTCTTTGATTAGGTTTTCCAAACCAAGTGTCTAATGTCTTGATTTCTTTGTATCCCACAAAGTATGTCATGTGGAATTTTGACGAACTCAAGGAAAGGGTTTACCTATTGTTTACTTTAGTAGACAAATCGAGATGTAATCCAATGTTTAGAAACCTCTAAGGATGTGAATCCCAAGGGCAAGCAATAACATATGGACTGAGTCAATTATATTTGTCTTCAAAAGAGTTTGAAATTTGGATGATGATGTTAAGTGTTTGTTTTCGAGATGTTTTCAATTAAGCAATGCATTTTGTAACACAAGAATAAGTACAACCCTATGGATGTGTAAGAAAATATTTTTTGGATTCCCACTTGGACAAGTCTAGCTGCGCTTATCTTTTGTGAATGGTTAGATGCTTGATGCCACCTGCCTCCATGGGCTCATTCAACGCCAATCGCCCAAAGCATCAACACCCATGAAAATCCCATGGCATGCTTTCCATTTCTACTAAAAGTGCGCCTTTAACCACCATTCTTGCACTAAATGATTGAAACATTCGTACCTAGCACATGGTTTTAATAAGGACTTTCCGCTTGTGGAGATTGGACCCATAACACAAGAATCCCCTTTAGATCCATCTTGTCAATCAACCACGCGGATATTAACATTTACCCAATACCCACATTTATATCCCTGCTGAGCCACTCGCTTTAGAGTGTTACCGCTGAGTCATTCCCTTGGGTGAGTACTTTTCCCAAGGTGTCCCTCTAATATAAATAAAAGCTAGTAAAACAATATCCCAGACCTCGGGATCAATCTTTGTTTGCAACAAAGAGAGAATGTACACAATAATTCCCCTACTCACACTCGCACAAGATTTTGTTCAATTCTTAAACCCAAAACAAAGTGTGGAGGTGATTGCTTTATCTCAACCTAAAATCATGAAAAGGCCTTTTGATTCTCAAGATCGCTATAAAGGGCGAGAGAAGTGCATACATCCTCTTTCAATGAATTTAGTTTAAGTAAGCCCTCATGAAAAAAAAATTGCACTTGTTCTTTTTAATTCCAAAATGCAAAATGTGAGTTCCTTTTTAAGCACCAAAAGACAAGTGATAGACATTTTTTTCAATTTGTTAACCAAAGAAACAAACTCTAGTATGTTTGTGATCCTAATGTTCGTTTTAGCCTTTGCATGAAGAAATTGAAAAGATTCTTTTTAAACCCAAATGACATTAGTGTTCTAAGAAAGAAAAGATAAAAATTTCTTGAAGAAGTGTTAAACAAACACTAAAGTGTTTAAAAACACTTTAATTTGATGAAATATCCCCCTCATGCTTCCCCTTTCTTAGTTTTCAATTCCCAACCTATAAGGCTAGTCAGATTTTGGAAAATACAGAAATTAAAAAGAACAAAAATAAGACAAATTGATCATTAATCAAAAAGCACATGCTAAAATTTAATTTCAAATTTTTACTCCCTCCCAAAGGCACAACTCATGATTGCATCAGCTTGATTTCTTAGTGGTTCCCTTTAGAGCACCGCTACCATTCGTCGCCTGGGTTGGGGCGTTGAGCTCAATCAGGTCAATCTCTTTTTTTCCCAAAGATCGCAGCTTTGATATTTTTGAAAATTCCCTCACAGTCAAAATCACCAAGTGACCTAAGTTTAGAATCATATTTTTGGGCCGGGAAGAGTCCAAAGATTGCAATTTGAATTTCAAGCGGTGTCATATAGCAATGCCGAAGGGTCACCGTGCCAAAACAACGATGCCGAAGCCTCGCTGTGGGAATTTTTCTCGCGGTATAAGCAAAACGCAAATTTCTTTGTGAGAAAAGTGGAAATTTATGAGATGCAACCCTCCTTCTAGCACCAAATGTGTGAACCCTGATCTGAATACCTACAAAACACAATGAATAAACACATTAGTTAATCAATTGCAAGCATGAATGAGGATTCCCATGAAATCCATTTACAAACTTCAAATTAGGAAAGAAAACAATGAAGAACACAATAAAACAAGAAAATATAGATTCAATCATAATTAGAATAGAAAACACATGATCCCATGGGGGAATTGATGCTAATTTGATGTGAAAATTGGCCCTTTCCCAATTCCTAAGATGCAAGTTTGATATGTTGATGATGGTTGATCCACTTTGTTAATGAGAGATGAGAGCTCCAAACCAAAATCTGCAAAAACCTAACTAAGAACTCAAGATTGATGGATGAAAATGGCTAAATATTTTAGCATAATAACTTTGCATAATTTGTGGACGATCAAATGAGGATATGAGCACTTTATTTATAGAATTCTGAGATGGATGAATGTACAAATTTGAGCAATGTGGGACTAACATTCATCCAATGTCATGATGCCACTTGTCAATCTATGAATGGATGGAGGATGTGCAAGATTTGAGAATTGTGCCAATAAATGCATATTTTTTAATTTTAAATTTGTTGAAATGACTTGCAAAGAGGAAGGGAAAATGAAATAAATGCCACTTGGCTCAAGACAAAGGACATGCGATGAAGTTATTGCCTTGTTGGATGTACATGTTGACTTGGAATTTTTGAATTCAAATTTGAGAGAATATTCCAAAAGATGCCTTGTGAGGAAAATAGGAATTTAATAAATGAATTAAATCTATTTTAGTGTGCAACTTGCATTATCTAGAGGATGGGACATGATAAAGAGATTAAATTAATCAAGGGTCAATTAGTTTAATAGGAGGTGGATGATGTGACCTATTTGACTCAATTTATAGATTTATTTAAATCAAATAAGCGAATATGATAAGAGAATAATTAAATAAGGATTTTGATTTATTTAATTAAAAGAGATGGTGTTAGATTAAATCAAATAAGGTTTTAATTTATTTAATTTAATGGATAGACTTTAGGGATTTAATCAAATAAAATTAATTATTTAATTAAATAGGGATAATTAGATCGGATGGATTGATTTAATTAACAAGAGAAATTGACTTAATTAGATAAAATGATTTATTTAATTAAGAGAGGATATTGATGAATTTAATCAGATAAGGAGATTTTTGATTAAATGGTTGAACCGAGGATGATTAGGAAGAAACAATGTTAGTAATTAGGGATCAAGTGCACAATGTCAATCGGTATATTTTTACGTGTCTACAAAAGTAAAATAAAATAATTTTTAAGTCCCTCATTCATGAGATTAATAGGGTTCATTCCTCAAAACTTAAGGAAATAAATCAAATGGATGACCCCTCTAGTGGGATGGAACAATCTAAACTTTGATGAGGCCTCTAGAGGAAATAAGAGCATTTATGGGTCTAGTTGTATTGTGAGAGACCATGAAGAGCATGCAATTGGTGTAGCTTTTAAGGGTATAGGATAAGGAACAAATAAAAAAGTAGAAGCCATGACACTCCTTTTAGGCCTAAAAACTTGTTCACACCTAGGCATAAAGAAGGTGTGGATAGAAGGTGACTCTCATATTATTATAAATGCAATGGATAAAAAGGAGTTTAGAATTATAAAATGAACATAATTAAAAATAAAATTTGGCTCTTACACAACAAAGTAGAGGCCTTTACAATCAAACATATTTATATAGAATGGAATTATTATGCAAACATGTTGACAAATTCAGTATTGATCATGACATAAGGATTTTATCTAGAGATAACTTAAGATCTTGGATGTGATGACCCCCCTCTTTATTTCATGATGATCCATTACCACTAGGAAAGCTAAAAAAATTCTACAATGGCACATAATGATTATATATTGCAAGCAAATTTATTATCTCAATCCTTTCAAGGGTATGAAGCTAAAGATTATAATCATGGTTTTAAATGCAAATAAAATATCTCTCCCAAGAAGTAAATACATTTCTTCTTGGAATATAGCCTTACTATGGTGTCCACTAAGCACTAGTTTAAACCAACTGCATAATATGTCTAAATTAGTGCTTAATGTGCACCACGGTGAGGTTATATGCCAAGAAGCAATATATTTCCTTCTTGGGAGAGATATTTGTTTTGAAAATTAAGAAAATAAAAAAAATTAAAGCAATGATAATTGTCCACACAATATGTATGGTTTTGGGTGATTTGTTCCTTTCTACCACTCATAGATACCATGTCAACATAGGCATAACATCAATGTTTGTTGGAGTTTTTCTATAGATAAGATAATCCATTGACACTGTGAGGTTGGGATTAATGGTATTGATCAAGACCTATTAGCGTTTAGGTATTAATATTGTTCTTGACAAGGTTGTCCTTGGGCTAGGTTTCCCAATAGGCAATGGGTTGTGGCCCACTTTCCACACAATGACTGTTTCATCTCTTTGGTTCCCACTTATTTTTTCTCATTGATTCAATGATAGCTTAGATAAACAAAAGGAAAAATAGGGAAATACCTTCCTAAACTTCACCAAGGGAATCATGCCTCCAAATGGTGTTGATTGAGTGTTCATGATAAAACGGATTCCTCAATTAAAAATGGTGATGGGGCTATATGAATACAAGCTTAAAATACCATGCTACTATACAAAGCCTCTTCCTAAGGACCAATTTGAATATCGAAGGTAGAAATTGGGAGTTATGGCTCCCACATCATATCACTAAATTTTAGTGATAGGGAATGAATCCAGGGGGAGCTTCATAGATATTTCATTTGTCCTTGGCAATCAAAGGATAGTTCAAGTCAGGTAAATCTGATTTTACAAATTTCTAATGACATGATGGTTGTAGATTCTATTCTCTCTTTGTCTTACCGGTTCAAGGGGGAGTTCTTGAACCTTTTCTATTGATGTCAAAGCGGGAGAAATTGGAGAAAATTCTCAATTAAGTAGATGGTGCAAGGTCTAAGGGGGAGCTGCCATTAGTATCAGAACAATGTAATACTTGGTATAGTGCAGTCCAAAAAATTAATTGGTTTAGTGCATGAAATGGAATATCAATTGGTATTAGTCCTCTTTGAGAATTTAGTTTTTCCATCAATGAAAAAGGGGAATATTTTTGGTAATTTGGTTGTCATTGATGTCAAAAGTGTCATTACTGTCAAGGTGGTGATTAGTAAAGTAGTGAATCAGGTTCTTGAAGTTCTGGTGATGATTGATGGAGGAAGGAGCATGTTTCACAATTGTTGCAAAGTTTCTCAAAGAGTTGTAATATTATCATGACATTGTAAAGGTGGATTCTAGTTGTTTTAGGTCAAATTAGTATGCAGATTCGATATGGGTTTTTGAGAGCTTCTCAAAAATGTGATTTGCAAGTCCAAAGGGTGTTTGACAGATTCAAAAATGATTTATTTGTGCTCTTGGTCAAAATTAGGGTTTGCAGATAAACCCTAAGGTTCACAGTCATGGTGAATGAAAAAATGCTATATTTTTGTGTTGATTGGTAATTAGCTGTCATAGGTCACATAAGTTAAAACTTATGCCTTTAAAATCATTTAGTGATCAGTCCCCTCATCCTTACATTTCAGGTTGATGGGTTGTGTGCATCACATAAACCCTTCACATCATTGTTTGTATTCATAACAACCAAGCCTTAACTGTGATGTACAATTTTCCCGCAATGAAGATCTAACAATGCACATTCATGATTGAAGATCCAACGACTACACATCAACACTTTGGATCACAAGTTGTATGCTTGATAGTAAGTGTGTTTGCATAATATGTGATGAAGGTTGATCAATGACAACAATCAACCTTGATAAATAGGACGGTGCCTGCTAGCCCACTACATGTTTGGTGGGTTCATGTTTTCCCCTATGGTATAGGGGGATAAGGACACATGTACTATGGGACTAGTATGGTGATAGCCTCTACTAGTGGAATATGATGTCAAGGTATGCATGTGACAAAATATCACATTATCATTTCACATCATTGTTGTGAAATGAAAAAGAGTTAAGCTTCATGCGATATGTGATATAAAGTGGAAGGTGACATTAGCTGAAGACAAGTGGCACTAGGTGCTTACATCGCATAGGATGTTCACATTGTAGCACACTATACAATTTGGTGATGTACAATGAAAGGAGTTAGTGGGTCTATAAGACATATCTATGATGGAGTGATAAGGTGGATAAGTTTCCCAAAGGACATATGGCAATAAATGATTGCATCATAGTGTTTATTCACATCATTGTTATGAATAAAACAACACCAAGAGAAGTGGTGATGCACTAAATGAAGCAACAAGTAGTCAACGATGGAGATTGAGTGACGATGATCGAACGGATATCGCTGCACCTCTTCACATCATGTAAATGAAGAATGAAGTCTCTATCGAAGTAGTGATACGTTATGAAGATGAGATGGTGATGAATACAAGGTGAATAAGATCAACGGTGGTTATTTAAAGAGAATCAATCTAAAAATCATGTTTTAAAGATGTTGAGATGAAATGAGAGCCAGAGGATCATGGCGTGAAGACAAGAGATTGATGGTCTAGGTTTGAATTTGAATATCACAAATGGATAAGTCCGTATGAATGCGGGTTTCGACTGGTAATTGATACAAAGGATGAAATTAAATGATCTACCTGCTCTTGTGATTAGTTGATTGAAGATTTGATTTACAAGGCAACGACATAGATTGCCAAGGCAAAATAGATCAAAATTAGATCGATAAAACAAGGAAATGCATTTAATGCATATTAGGATTAGGGTTTTTTGCAAATCACCATACTTAGTAAAATCCAATGAACTAGAATTTGAATTTAATGGCATGTGGCTCAATGAATAGGTAGCTTCCTGAAGAAGATAGTGGGAAAATCCTAATAGAAGCTTCTAGATGTGCTGGACGGTGGTGCAAAGCTCAAGGTAGTAAATTGCAGTTTGGTAAGGTTAAGCAAAAGGAAGACAATCAAAAAATTATCTATGTGTTGAAAGAGTGCATGTTGTTGATAGAGTGAATAGAGAGCTAAGCAGTAGACATATAATACACTAATTTTGGATGAGTACAACCCAAACAAAAATTAGAGGTTTCTATTTGGGACTAACATTCAAGGTGAACAATTGAGAAAGGTGTTGAACAAAGAGAGCTGCAAAGTAGAGTGTTGAGTTGTAGAGAATTATGCATTTGCAAATAAAATTGCAACATTGAATTATATTAAAAAATATTGTAATATCTTGAGTTGTGAATCTAATTGGTGGGTTCCATCAAATATCTAGGTAGGTGCTCAGATTAGGGAGTGGGTGCTCCTAAAACCAGGGGATTGGTGTCTCCTTAGGGTTGGTGCCCTTAAATATTGTAATCTAAACTTTTAATTGTGATTGGCGTCTCCTTGAGCTCCTAAAGCTAGGGATTGCGTCTCCTTAGGGTTGCTCTTGACTCCCTTACCAGGAAATTTTCATGGGTTGAGAATCTTGACATAAGGAAATGGAGTTTGGTGAGTTGGGATCAAGTTTACAAGCCAAAGGAGAATGGTGGTCTTAGGCTAAGGAAGTCAGAACAAAATAGTCTTGCTTTGGCTGCTAAACTTTATTGGATGTGGTGTAAATTTCCTGAGTATCCATGCACACATTTTCTAAACTAGGTAATCAAATAACTTGCACAAGAAGAATATAATATGAAATATTCTAAAAATACTTGATAATAATATGCCACTTCAAGGGGGAAACCTCCTAATCCACTTTGAGGGGGATAGATCCAAAATTATTTAATAAGAACACAATACTCAACATGATGATCAAATAAGAATCACAACCTCCTATATATACCTATTTATACCTAGGATATCACCTGGAGGCTGACTTAGATAACCCTATAAGTCCTAGGTTGACCTAACTAACTAAATAACAATATAATAATGATAATATGACTTAATTAAGAGTTAAGGTAGCCACAAGCCGACTACTCATAACCCGATACACACTATAGGGGTAATGGCATAACATTGCCCTCCTCTTTACAAAAGCAATGCACTCAATGCTAACTTTTTTCTTTTTCTTCTTCTTCATCTCCTTTTTTAATGCCACTTATTTTTCTACTATTGTTTCTTGTTCCTACTCTTGTCTTGCTCTTGTTCTTTTTATTTTTATTACTCTTTCTCTCTTTTTACTTTCACTTCTTACTGTTACTTCTTGTTCTTGCTTTTGTCTTGATCTTGCTCTTTCTCTTGCTCTTTCTCTTTCTCTTACTCTTGTTCTTGTTCTTACTCTTGTTATTTCTCTTTCTCTTTCTCTTGCTCCTTTTCTTGTTCTACTTCTTGTTCCTTTTTCTTTAATCTCTTATTTTTTTATGGATACTTTTTTGTTGTAAAGAAGGTCTAGAAATATAATTTTGCAATAAATCACACAAATAAATCCAAAATACTCTAATTTTTTTTACATAACTTACCAAGGACTAGTTCACACTCCAATAGAAAAATCTCCCCAAAATTAGGTGATTTGGAACCTTGAGAGTGATTTTTTGGAAAACCTTATTTTTCTAATAATTCAAATATTTATACTTTAATTTCTCTAAAATTGGGCTTTAGCCTCCCCTAATATGTTTCAAAAAACCACATAAAATCAAGAACCAATTCGTTAATATGTGTTTTCCAAATAAATTGGGTAGAAAGCCTAATTCTGCAACAACTCTCTCAATTATGCTCCAATTCCTTTGAAATCTATACTGTAGATTCTTTAATATGTTCTTAAAAAACCCTTTAAAAATAAGACAAAAATTCGCTATAATATGGGACATATGATTTTCACAAAATGATCTCCAGAATTGAAAAAAATGCCTTGTTGCAATGGTGCCAAGATCATGCTCTAATACCATTTGTAATGAAATAACTTGCACAAGAATTATATAATATGAAATATTCTGAAAAATACTTGATAATAATATGCCACTTCGAGGGGGCAACCTCCTAATCCACTTTGAGGGGGATACATCCAATATTCTTCAATAAGAACATAATACTCAACATGATGATCAAATAAGACTCACAACCTCCTATATATACCTATTTATACCCAGGATATCACCCAGGACAAATTAGATAACCCTATATAAGCCCTAGGCTGACCTAACTAACTAAATAAAAATATAATAATGATAATATGAGTTAATTAAGAGTTAAGGTAGTCACAAGCCAACTACTCATAACCTAATACACTATAGGGGTAAGGGCATAACAAACTTTAAATACTTGGGTGGGGTGGTTAGTGAGGATATTCCAAGAATAGACTTGTTTAGTAAATGGTCTTTGATTTGGTACACAATTAAGAGGGGTTAAACTCTCATTAAGGAGGGTTTTTTTGGATCATCCATAAAGGGGAGTACGCTCTTTTTTGGAATGATTCTTAGGATGGTCGCCCTCCAATACTTTCTTTATTCCCTCACCTCCATCATCTAAGTGAAATTTTTGCGGTTTCTGGGTGTTCCAGGGTGAGTAGTTTTAAATGTTCATCTCATTTGGAAGGCATTAGAGTTTATTAGTGGTAGAATCTTGATAGTTGGCTGATTGGTGGCTCTGAAGAGGAGCAAAGTGCTTTGGCATCTATTCTTGCTGAGAGGCCTTGTTACACTTCCAAGGATAGTGATTTACTAGTGTGGGGTCATTACTCAAAGGGTATCTACTCTGTTGCTCAAGGGTATGCAGCCTTGGTGTCCCACCAGGATGGGGTGAGAGCTTTCCCTTGGTGGAAATGTGTTTGGAACAAGGATGGATAGCCTAAGTGTAATATGTTCTTATGATTGTTATGCCATAATAAGTGCCCTACCTAGGAGAGCATTAGGAAATGAGGATTTTATGGGCCGCCTTCTCTCTATTGTTATGTGGTTGTGGTGAAGAGAGCACTGATCACCTTTCTTTTTAGTGTACTTTTTCTCTAGAAATTTGGAGACTCTGGTGGAAAGTTTGGAGAAGACTGTTTATGTTTGCTCTATTTTGTAAGACTTTTGGGGGAATTTGTGTCACCCTCATGTATCTAGGTCTTTTTTGGTGGATTCTTGGGAATTTGGTCCTTCCATTATTATCTAGCATATTTGGTTGGAGAGGAATCAACACATTTTATGTGAGTGTCATCAGGAGGCTTTGTAGGTCTAGTGCAAGGTATAGAGCATTATAAAAGAGAATATATCATCTAAATTTGATTTAGAAGAGTCTATGTCTTCTTTAGACAGGAAAATAGCTTTTATCTTTGGGATTCCTCCTATCCCAGGCCCCCTGGGGTTTAGGGGAAGGAGACCTAAGCCCTCTAAGAAAGTGAATAGGGAGGGGTGATGGTGTCCTCCTCCTCCTAGGACTCTCAAAATCAACATTGATGGTTATGCTTGTGCCAATCATGGTGATGTTGGGATCGAAGGAGTTGGTTGTGATAGTAGTGGGAACATGCAGTTATTCTTCTCCATTCATATGGGTGTGCAGTCTAACAATCAGATGGAGGCTTGTGAAATTCTTAAGGATTTGGAGAAAGAAAATGAGTTTGGTTGGAGGGATGTGATATGTGAAATTGATTCTATGATTTTGGTCTCTCTTATTAATAAGAGATATTTTTAGGACTCTTTGTGGAGATTGGTTCTAATTGTGATACAAATTCTTCACCTTGTTGCAAACTTTGATTCCATCTCATTTGTTCATATTCCTAGAGAATGAAACAAAGTTGTGGATTGTTTGGCTAAATGGGCCTCTAAAGGTCAAGGGACATGGAATGTGTTTGACTGGAGATAGTTGGACCTGGATGAAAGCAACACTTTGTCTAGATATCTTTATGAGGATCAATAGGTGTAGCCTAGTGTTTTTGCTGGATGGTCTCTTTTGGTGTTGGTTGACCTTTGGAATGTCTCTGTATGGCCCTATTATGTTGTTTGGTGTTGTTCCTCTTTGGTTGATTATGGGAATTTTGGCCTCTTGATGTACTTGGTTGTTCTCTTTTGAATAAAATCTTTTTTACCCCCTTTTTATTTAAAAAAATGAGCATAAGGAATACAAATATAAATTATTATGATGGAAATTGAAAGACAAATCTAGTATCTAAGATTCTCGAGAGTAATACTAATATTAAATTTTTTAACATTCAATTCTCTTTTCCACTAATAGTATCTATCATTGAAATTTGAGGGTCTACATATAACATATTTATTCAATAATTGTCTTTTAAGTTGTATTGTGTCATGTGGTTTAAATTAAAATCCTTATTAAAAATATATAACTTGTAGTTATCCTAAGATTCCTCTGTTCCCTTGGTTGATGAATAATCTAGTTAATAACTATTAAGATAATGCCTTCACTCCTTTGCAGGTATAAATGGCTCCATGCGTAATTAGCTAATTTCCAATATGAAGGATCAATTATATAGTAATTAGGAGGTTAATGGGTATAATGTATCAGTACAATATGTATCTTCCATTAAGAGGAGTAAAAATATATTTTGTCTACCAATAATATTATTGTTGTGATTTTTAATCACAATAATATTATCATAGATTACGAGTATAGTTGATGTGACTAATAATATTAACATTAATAGTGTTTAATTTTGTTTTCAAGGATAATATTATAATTGTATTGGTAAATGGAAAGTGGTAGAATTTATAGTTGGTATAACTAATAATAATAATAAATATATGTAGCTGGGAATAATGATAACTTTATTAAAGTAAAATTTAGAGTCGTTAATACTAATAATTAATTATAACTTAATACTAATGTTAAGCGTAAAATTGGTAATAACAGTATCCTAGTAATATAAACAAGGGAGTATTAGAAAATAGATGTTGAGTGACAATCATTTAATTGGGTACTTAATGCCGGTGGGACTAAGAGATAAGATATTAATATTGAGTATTAGGATAATATTATTATAATCATTACTTATCAGGAAAATAATAGTGATGTTAGAAAATATAAATATTTAAACAAGAATGGTAAGGATAAAGGAAATCATCATGAGTGTTATTTAACTCAGTGTAGTTAGGAATATTTAATGTTAAACTTATCATTAGTCTGTTCCATTTTCATGTGTGTGGTTAATGATTCTTAGTGTTTATGCATGCTATTCAAAAAATAATTTGGTAGTTTGTAGTGTTTAGTTGTGTAAAATTTGGGGCATGACAATGGGGAACATTTTTTATGTTTGAATGTCATTTGGGTTGAATAATGTTCAAGCCACATTATAAAGATCAATGGAGGACACCTTTTTAGGTCTCATTAATAAAATTATGGTTGTCTACCAAGATTATTTGATTACATACTCCAAGGATCAAGATGATCATTGAAAACATTTGGAGTTGATCTTCTAGAGATGCATAGACTATGAGATTTCATTGAATCATAAGAAACATACTTTTGGTGTGGAAGAAGGAAAGATTATTAGACATATTGTGTCTAAGTGAGGGGAAAATATTGATGCATAACATTCCAAATCAATTGGAATTATCCTTTATCCCTAAACAGTCAAGGCAATCCAATCATTTTTTGGGTAGAGAAATTTTGTTAGGAGGTTTATTCCTAATTTTTCTAAGAAAACAAAGTCTATCTAAAAAGTTCTAAAGGGATAGTCATCAAGATGAAATAAGTATTCAAGTGATTCCTTTTTATGAATAAATAATGCACTAAAGGTCTTAGTGTTGGCAAGCCCAAATTACTTAAGGTCTTTTTAATTATTTTATTTTACCTCCTACATGTAGTGCCCCTCCGTGTTCGGTCTTTTCTTGTCATTTGGGTAAGCTCGTTTGATGATTGGTGATGTATTGATGTTATTCGTTGTGATGTTGTCACCAGTTTCTCTTGTCTAACCTTATTGTTGTTTGAGTGATTAGTGTTGTTACTTAGTTGTTTAATTATTTATTGAATTTAATTAATTGTTTATTGAAAACATGTGGAGAAATAAACAGTTATGAGTTGCCTTAGTAAACCAATTTAATTAAATTAAATTGATTTATAAGTTGTTTGATTAATTTAGAATTGAAAAAATAATTAAATAAATAAAGAAGATAAGTATTTGAGATGTTAAAACAAGTGAAAATGGAAAAAGATGGAAATATTTTCTTGCACGAGCATGCACGTCTTTGAACTTGTTGTCGAAAAAGAAGTTAAAGCCTATTGGAGATTTTATGAGATTTTTGGATTTTTATTTTCAAAAAAGTAAAAAATCTTTCCATGTTTTTTAGAATGCTGATTTTTGGATTCAAGAGGAGGAGATTTTGGGTTATCATCATTGATTGTTTAGTTTTTTCGAAGGGAGGGGAAAAAACTGGGGTTTGGAAGGATAATCTGTGAATTACTATTTTTAGGATAATTGTTTTATGAGGATTAGAGGTTTGTGGGGGAATTAGTTTTGGCTATAACGGAGGGAATATTCATTGGTGGTGGAGAATGCGATGGAGAAGGAGCATCTGTTTACCCTCCATTCTCTGCAAATATTTACAACTTCAAGTATGTAGACATGTTCTCCTTACCCACGGTCATCAGGGTAGATTATATTTGTTATATTCCTTCACATGATATTACTTGGGATTATATTTTATTGGAGTCTCTTGTTTAATCTTTACGTGCCTCATAGAATGTTTTACTTACTTTATAGTTTTTGTCAAGCAATTTGAACTTTAATGCTTGCCCAATCTTCTCCCCTATGTGTTAGTATGGAATCACCTTTGTTTATCTTCACTTACCTCATAATATAGCTACCTCCTCTTTAGCAACTTGGTATGTGTGTTTGTTTTCCCCTTGTTCTTGTGCTTTTGGAAGCAAATTTTTCTTGTGTTTATTGTTGCTTTGGTTGTGGAGTCTTGTTAGCCATTGTTCACTTGATTGTTTTATGTTGCGGGTCCTTCTTGTCATCTCCTAGCACTAGGGGTGGGCCTTAGGGCCCACATGGTTAGGTGGAACATGCTATGCACCCCATTGAGTCCCCAGCCGAAGATTGAGATGTGTAGAGATGTACCATTTGTAGTGACTCCAGAGATGTACCGGGGTTGGAAAGAGTCTTGATGCTTTGTACCTATTTATTTCTATTGTATCATTATATGTTATTGGTGTATTATTCCCGTTCATATTGGGAAGCTCTATTGTATTGATGTAATCCTTGAACAATGTAAACTCACATTGTAAATGTAATGAATGTATTATGTGGCATTGTATTATGATCACTAATGGATGCTATAATTTAAGTATTGTTATGGTAGTATGTTCATGTTTTATCTATTCTATATTATGGTTCGAAATGTAATGCAGTCATGTAACCCCAAGGGACTTAGCTAGTTGATATATATACATTTGTATGGTTTCATCTCTTGTAACGAATATCAACATCAATTCATGTTAATTTTACTTTAAAAAAAAATTGTGTTATAAATGTTAGATGTTTTAGTGACCTTTAGGGTTTCCATGGTGGGGCATTACATCATGGGATCAGAGCCTAGGTTCATACACTGGGCACTATGAACCTGTTATGTTGACTTGCGTTTAGACTCTTGAGTTTAGGTTTACACCCTTCTGTCATTCTCGCTTAGCAATTTGATTTTGTCCCTAGGTGGTGTTGGTTCAATGGAGCAGAAAACTAGTGATGAGACCATAAATTGTCTCATATTTTATCAAATAAAATTATCTATTTCTTCCTAGTGCATTAGTGTTAAAGTGGATTTGAGTAATGATTGAAAGTTCTTTAGCTTGTTTAAAGTAAAATATAAAGTAAATTTTTGGTTTATTTTTGGTAATCCATGTGATCCAAATTGCCTCTAATATTTCTCCATGAAGTGTTTAAAATGATATAATGCAGATAAATGAGTTATTAAATAATTCATGGTAAGAAGAAGCTTCATAAACACTTGCAACAGAGAGCTCTAGACACTTGAGGCAGTTAACTCCTGAAAGATTTAGAAGGATTTGAAGAAATAATGAGAAGATAAAGAAGATTATCAATAGACTCCTACATTCATGCAAAACCATGGAGCATCAGTCATTCCTTAATTAATGGGATGAGTATTTGTTTCATGTTGAGTTCAAAGATCTCTCATAGTTATTAAATTTCATGCTTCCTTCTTCCACCAAAGATAACTCAAGTTACCACATCACTCAAATGTTGTTGCATGATTATAGTATGTTATTCATGCTAAGGATCAATGATTTGGTCAACTGAATTGAAGAAAAATCCCTTCATTCACGTGGAGAACTGAAGGTTCCCTAAAAAATCAGGCATCCAAAAATTGTGACAAATGTAGTCTCAATAAAACAACGATAGTTCCCTTGTTTCTCAATGAAATTCAAAAATTAAAAATGATATGGAAAGTAGATTTGAAGGGTTAAAAACTACTTTGAGCATTTGGCATGATTTATAGTAGGGAAGGAGTAGTACGTGTCAGAAAATGACTGAGACAAAAGTGGCGTGATGGAGGACAACAACTTCAATTTTCTTAAATTTTTGTAAATGACCCCTCAAAAATAGGATCTTGGATCCACATTCTTAGTGTATTGGTTGGATCTAGATATAGAATATGAGTTCTATAAATATAATGTAATCATTTGATCAAAAGGAGGGGATTAGAAAGACTTGTTTCAGCCTAAGGAAATAGGATAGATCTAGTTTCATTTTCTAGCAATGTAATTCTAGATTTCTAGATTAAATTTGAATCCAAGAAAGCTTTTCATTTCTAGCAATTGTGAAGTAGTTTAGTCTTTTCAATTCATGGAAGTGTGCCTTAGATTAGTTCCCTTTCATGAAAATTTCCTTTCATGCTGCAAATAGGATTTTTTTCTACAAGTAGAATAGACTGTCAAACAAGTTTTCTACTTTCTCTCTTGCATACAACCATGGACACCGCCTTGGATTGATAAATTAAATGATGAGGATTACAATGACCCCATCATTTTTGGCACCGTTTCTGGGGATAGGTGTCATTAGGGAAGGGAGCAAATTAGTTTGGCAGCCTTTTAGATTTAGAAGTTCCTCAAGAAAGATTTGTCTCTCAAAACCCCCCCAAAATACCAACTCTAAAGAGAAATCCCCCTATCTATTTTAAAATATCCTTAGTTGGAGGACAATCACTTCAAATCCTAACAAAGGATATTTCTTTAAAGAAAGAATTGATGGATTATTGCTTGTAAGAGGTGTAGAATACAATGAAGAGATCTTATCTTCATTACAACAACTTGCAAGGAAGAGACATATTTGGAGACCTTCAAAATCCAAAAATGGTTCCCCAATCAGATTTTTGAAGTCAAAGGAGGGCTGCCCAATCAAAGATTTGAACAACAAGGAGTTGTTTACAATCATGCATGCAACATATCAGAAGGAAGGATTGCAAGATCTCTCCAATCAGCCCATATATTTACTAGAATCAAAAATCATGAAGAAGGTTTCCACTAAAAAGGAAGGTGAAGCATTGAGTTTCAAAAATTTTGTCATCTTATTTTCATTCTCTTCTCTCAGAAAATTCAATGCATGGAAACATACTTTGAGAAAGGGAAGATATTTTTCAAAACCAGTTAATGGTTATGTGTAACCTCTCCACATCTTTAAGTAGAGTAGGTTAGGGTAGATTTGATTTTTGCAAATAAGTGCTTTGCGCATGATATTTCCTCTTCTCTTAGGCTACAAGCATGTAATTTTCTATGTAAGTTGCTGCTCTAAAAACTTGTAGCAGATATTTTGGCATTATGGATGACTGGTTAGTGCAGAAAAATAATGATGAAGCAATCTGAGTTGGTATTCAAAGTAAAAGATCAAGTTGTAGCTCTCAAAAATTGAAGAAATTCTTTGCATGCAGCATGGAGAAAGTGAAATACAACTCATGCATGATGGTTGCATGGAAAACTAAGATAAAATCAGGTATTTACTTTATTATTTTACTCTTATTCAACTTAAGTTATTTCATTTTACTCAATCCACTCAAAAGAAGAAGAAAAACATCTAAAAGCAGTTCTAAGATTTAAGGAGCAATTTGAACCTATTTAGAGCTATTTTGGAACTATTTTGGAGTTGTTATGGAGCTATTAGGAGCTTTCAAAAGCTGTTAGGAGATGTCAAAAATTGTTCAGGACCTACCCAGAGCAACTACTAAAAAAAAAAAATTATTGAATTTGAAGGCTCATTATGAGTTGTAGAGGTACCTGCAACATTTTAGGTGTGGAGGAAATGATGAGACCATAAATTATCTCATATTTTATCAAAGAAAATTATCTATTTCTTCCTAATGCATTAGTGTTAAAGTGGATTTGAGTAATGATTGAAAGTTCTTTAGCTTGTTTAAATTAAAATATAAAGTAAATGTTTGGTTTATTTTTGGTAATCTATGTGATCCAAATTTCCTCTAATATGTCTCCATGAAGTGTTTAAAATGATATAATGCAAATAAATGAGTTATTAAATAACTCATGGTAAGAAGAAGCTTCATAGACACTTGCAGCAAAGAGCTCTAGACACTTGAGGCAGTTAACTCCTGAAAGTTTTAGAAGGCTTTGAAGAAATAATGAGAAGATAGAGAAGAATCCAAAAAACACTCCTACATTCATGCAAAATCATGGAGCATCAGTCATTCCTAAATTAATGAGATGAGAATTTGTTTCATGTTGAGTTCAAAGAGCTCTCACAGTTATTAAATTTCATGCTTCCTTCTTCCACCAAAGATAACTCAAGTTAACACATCACTCAAATGTTGTTGCATGATTATAGCATGTTATTCATGCTAAGGATCAATGATTTGGTTGACTGAATTGAAGAAAAATCCCTTCATTCATGTGGAGAACTGAAGGTTCCCTAAAAATCAGGCATCCAAAAATTGTGAAAAATGCAGTCTCAGTAAAACAACGATATCTCCCTCATTTCTCAACAAAATTCGAAAATTAAAAATGATATGGAAAGTAGATTTGAAGGGATAATTTTTTTTTTGAGAATTTGGCATGATTTGTAGCAGGGAAGGAGAAATACATGTCAGAAAATGACTGAGACAAAAGTGGCGTGATGGAGGACAACTTCAATTTTCTTAAATTTTTCTAAACGACCCCTCAAAAATAGGATCTTGGATCCACATTCTTAGTGTATTGGTTGGATCTAGATATAGAATATGAATTATATAAATATAATGTAATTGTTTGATCAAAAGGAGGGGATTAGAAAGGCTTGTTTCAGTATGAGGAAATAGGATAGATCTAGTTTCATTTTCCAGCAATGTAAATCCAGATTTCTAGATTAAATTTGAATCCAAGAAATCTTTTCATTTCTAGTAATTGTGAAGTAGTTTAGTCTTTTCAATTTATGCAAGTGTGTGTTAGATTAGTTCCCTTTCATGCAAATAGGATTTATTTATGCAAGTAGAATAGATTGTCAACAAAGTTTTCTACTTTCTCTCTTGCATACAACCATGGACACCGCCTTGGATTGATAAATTAAATGATGAGGATTACAACGATCCCATCAAATAGTGGAAGGGTAGGACCCTCAGTGTAGTGCACAATGTACCGATATTCTTCCTATCGGGGATGCATTATGGACCTTTGTGTTGCCTCTCATGTTATTTTCTCTATGCTGATACTTTCTATGATGTGTTGTGTACCTTGAGACTGTGTTGGTGGTTGTTTCACCATTTTGTTTTTATTGGTTGATAGTTTAGTTGACTTGGATGATTAAGACACTCATTATTGATGTTATGTTATGATGATGCATGGAGCTTGATGTTGTGTTTGGATTAAATTGTTTATTTTTATCATATTGACTTGTACTATGCTTGTTATGTTGTTGATCAATGATTTATTTATAAAGTGATTATGATGTGGTTACTATTGGACTCTTGGTGAGAGGGACAGAGTAGTATCACTCGTTGGTGAGTGCCCTACTACGGTGTGACTTCCTCTCATGGTTTTTTTGTTATATATATATATATATATATATGCTCAACATATGGTTTGATGCAGGTTGTGGGTATCGGGCATCGTCTCCACCTGCACTATCAAGTCTGAGCATACCTTAAAAAACCCAATGGGTATGATGTGGAAAAAAAAGAGTTGAAAACAAGTTCCCCAACCTCGCCATCAGCTATCTTGTTTGTTTTTTCATGTTAATTGATTTAATTGTGTTGTCACGTGGTTGTTTGTAGTGATGTTACTTAGAAATGCATATGCTTTATTTTACTTTACGACTTCTTGGAGTAAGTCAAAGCTTAAGGGGGAGGATGTAGTGCCCCTCCATGTTCGGCTTCTTCTTGCCATTTGGGTAAGGTCGTTTGATGATTGGTGATGTCCCGATGTTATTCGTTGTGATGTTGTCACTAGTTTCTCTTGTTTGGCCTTATTGTTGTTTGGGTGATTAGTGTTGTTACTTAGTTGTTTAATTATTTATTGAATTTAATTAATTTTTTATTGAAAACATGTGGAGAAATAAATAGTTATGAGTTTCCTTAGTAAACCAATTAAATTAAATTAAATTGATTTATAAGTTGTCTAATTAATTTAGAATTAAAATAATAGTTAAATAAATAAAGAAGATAAGTATTCAAGATGTTAAAAAAAGTGAAAATAGAAAAAGATGGAAATATTTTCTTGCACAAGCATGCATATCTTTGAACTCGTTGTCAAAAAAGAAGTTGAAGCCTATTGGAGCTTTTATGAGATTTTTGGATTTTTATTTTGAAAAAAGTAAAAACTCTTTCCATGTTTTTAAAAATGCTGATTTTTGGATTCTAGAGGAGGAGATTTTGGGTTATCATCATTGATTGTTTAGTTTTTTCGAAGGGAGGGGAAAAAACTAGGTTTTGGAAGGATAATATGTGAATTGTTGTTTTTAGGTCCGATAAAAAAACTAGATAGTCATATGGGTGAGATCAAACAGTTTACAAATATGAGGATCAGGGGTTTTTGGGGGAATTAGTTTTGGCCATAACGGAGGGAATATTCATTGGTGGTGGAGAATGCGATGGAGAAGGAGCATCTTCTTACCCTCCATTCTCTGCAAATCTTTACAGGTTTAGGTATGTAGACATGTTCTCCTTACCCACGGTCTTCAGGGTAGATTATATTTGTTATATGCCTTCACATGATATTGCTTGGGATGATATTTTATTAGAGTCTCTTGTTTAATCTTTGCATGCCTCATAGAATGTTTTACTTACATTGTATTTTTTGTCAAGCAATCTGAACTTTAATGCTTGCCGATTCTTCTCCCCTATGCATTAGTATGGCATCGCCTTTGTTTATCTTCACTTACCTCATAATATAGTTGTTTTCTCTTTAGCAACCTGGTATGTGTGTTTGTTTTCCCCTTGTTGTTCTTGCACCTTTGGAAGTGGATGTTCCTCATGTTTATTGTTGCTTTGGTTGTCGAGTCTTGTTAGCCATTGTTCACTTGATTGTTTTATGTTACGGGTCCTTCTTGTCATCTCCTAGCATGGGCATGGGACTTAGGGCCCACATGGTCGGGTGGAATGTGCTATGCACCCCATTGGGTCCCCAACCAAAGATCGAGATGTGTAGAGATGTACCAGGGTTGGAACCCATATTTATGCTTTGTACCTATTTATTTTTGTTGTATCATTATATGTTATTGGTGTATTATTCTCATTCATGTTGGGAAGCACTATTGCATTGAAGTAATCCTTGAACAATGTAAATGCATATTGTAAATGTAATGAATGTATTCTATGGCATTGTATTATGATCAATAATGATGTTATCATTTAAGTATTGTTATGGTAGTATGTTCATGTTTTATCTATTCTATATTATGGTTCAAAATGTAATGCAGTCATGTAACCCCAAGGGACTTAGCTAGTTGATATATATACATTTGTATGGTTTCATCTCTTGTAATGAATATTAACATCAATTCATGTTAGTTTTACTTTTTTTTTTAAAATTGTGTCATAAATGTTAGATGTTTTAGTGACACTTGGGGTTTGTGTGATGAGGCATTACACTACACTATTATTGTTCTTATACAAAAGAACAATCAAGGTTATGAACAACCAATATCTTTCTTCAACAAGTCCTTATGATATGTTGTGTAACATCAACAAATACAATGAAAGTCTAAAAGAAAACACTCAATTAAATCAAGCTCTAATGCAATCTAAAGTAAAACAACAAAGAACAAAGGAAATAAGCTAGAACATAAAACAATCTCACCAAAGATCGATGTAACTCCATGGATAACCTCTGTTGTCCTTCTCGCCTTTTGTAGTATCCTTGCCCTCAAATTTTTATTATTTGTGTGCAAGCATAGCCTAAGGATTGTGATAATAACGAAACATCGAAGATTTAAGATAATTGCTCCAAAAGTCACAAGATTTTGGGAGAGGTAAAATGATGAAAGATACATCAATTTATAGAAAACTGATCATTCGAATGACATGGCAAGATTAAAATAACAATAGACGATTCAGATTAAAAGATTGGACATGCATTGAGATAACTATTAGTACTGACATGAGTGATAAAAACTAAGAAGAGAGATAAATATTAAATAATGATTTAATCTTCGAGTTTGGTATTCGAAAATAGAAGAATTATCTTTACATGACAAAGATAAAGATAGATTAAAAGCAACATTATGTTCGAACACATGCACAAGATTTAATTAATTAAATAAAGATATTTAATTAATAAGCATGCACATGCATACAAGTTAGAACTAGATGACTAACTGATTGTGACAAAGAGTTTATTCACGAAGAACACTTAGACATTAAATCAAGAGATGAGTGACTGATTTAAATAGATCTCTAGTCAAGTGAGAATGAATACTTAGATAACTTAAGCATTTATCCAAATATAGAAGAATGTGTTTCAAATAGACTTTTATGAATTAAATGATTTATTTAATTCAAGATTCAACATTTAAGGATTAATTAAATAAATAAGATTTATTTAATTGAGTGGTGAAAAGGTTAAGCCAGTATTGGCATGGTGTGATGGTTTATAGGTGGCATTGTTGTTCTTGCCACCAAGGTTCAAACCCCGTTGGGGTGGTATTGTTGAATGGTTGTATTCCGGTTCATAGCTCCGGTCAAAAGCGTTTACCCCTTGAATAATAATAAAAAAAAAAGTGGTGAAAAGGTTAAATGACTAATTAAATAATTAAAGTATTTATTTAATTATAGTCAGAAATATGATAAAGATAAATTAAATAAGAATTTATTTAATTCAAGAAGGAGGATAAAGTTAATCAGTGACGTAATTAAATAAAGAATATTTATTTAATTAATCAAGGTAGAATAAAGATAAAGTGAATTAAATAAATAATTAAGTTTATTTAACTAATAGAAGAATTAAGGACTTTAGAGAATAATTAAATAATTAACATTATTTAATCATGACCATGAAGATACAAATTA
Organism: Sequoia sempervirens; assembly: GCA_007258455.2. NCBI lineage: Eukaryota > Viridiplantae > Streptophyta > Pinopsida > Cupressales > Cupressaceae > Sequoia > Sequoia sempervirens. The sequence goes on from VDFB02271358.1 coordinate 464,125,625, forward strand.
TGAAGAAATTGAAGTCGCAGGCTTAGACCAAATTTCAGTGTCTACATGTTGAAATAATTTTTTCTATAATGGAAAAATAATTCCTATGCTCTTGTTAAGGTAGTGAAGAATCTCAACCCTTATCTTGTAGGAGCCAAGATTATCACCTTTGTGCCACACACAAAAATTCAAATATCATCATGCAAAAGATGTAGATGGATCAATAAGATCCAAGAGCATGATATGGAGGTGAATAAAACTAAGTTGGTTAGGGGTTAGGGCTTGGCTAAAATAATGGCCAATGCAAAATTGGACATAGTTGAGGCCCATTATGTGAATGCTAACCCATATTTTATTCCAAGTTAGTTGAGATATTATCCTTGTTATAAGAATATTACATTTTGTGTAAGAAAAAGTTATTTACTAGAGCTAAATGATAAACAAAGGAAGACATGAAGGTTAAACCTCAAAGATAAATGTTTCTTTAAGATTAGTTAATATGGAGGAACCTCGATGATGTACTCCTAAAATGTTTAGATGAAGATTAGTCTATAAGCATTGTTAAGGAATACCACCAATGATTGTGTTGTGGGAATTTCATATTAAAACCCACCGGTCATAAGATTATGAGTGGGTTTTTGCTAAATAATATCACCAAGTTTGGTGTACCATCAAGGATATTTTTTGATAATACAAGTTTTAGATCCTAAAGTTTTTTTGATGTGTGTTCACAATATGGGATTTCATTAACTCATTCATCCCCTAATTATCATCCATAGGGAAATGGAAAAGTTGTGGATAGAAATAAATACATCATGAATATTATCAGAAAAAACTATAGATACAATCAAGAAAAGATCAGATGATAAATTAATTATAAGATTCATGGTTTTGTAGAAAAAATAACATACAAGAGGGCTACTATTAAGATTTTATTTTAGTTAATACAATGTATGGAGGCCAAATTTCCAATTATACTAGAATTACCAATCTACTAACTATTGTAGTAGATTGAAGGGGAGAAGAAAATTCAATCTCCCAAAGAGTGCATGAGTTGTTCGATAGTTCTCCATCTCTGAAATAAAGTGATAAAAGTTTCCCCTTCGTCTTGTGTAGTATGCCACAAGGTTGCTATGTTTATTTTGTGGTCGATGTTAAAGGAGAAGTTTTCAATGAATTTCTCAGCTAGTTTGCCCCATGATTTTATGCCATAGTCAAGACCTAAAAACCATTCTAGTGTAATTCCCACAAGACTTCTTGGAAAGAGTCTCATAAGATAGGTGGGGTCGTAGGTGACATCTATGCACATCGTGGAAAATTCCCTTATGTGTTCGATTGGATTTCACTTTCCATTATACTTGGGGAAGTTTGGTATAACATACCCATGAGGGAAAGGTGTCATGTACAATGATTTATCGAAGGGAAATGGGCATAAATCCTTTGCTGAAAAGGTTTTCTTGTTAGACACTTCCATGTTATCCATCTGTGTTTGAAGTGCATGCATTTGTGTATGCAGGACGTCAACTTGAGTTAATGATGTGTTAGCTAGATTATTTGGATCTATGTACATGTTTTGGTATCTAGCGTTGTGTGATGGTTTTTGATTAAATGTGGGTATGTAAATTGGGTTTGGATTTGGAATGTTAGTGAATGTGTTTTGACTCAGAATCTGTGAGAATGGATTTTGATTTGAAATTTGTGTAAATGGATTTTGATTCAAAATCTGTGAAAATAGATTTTGATTCGAAGTTTGTGAAAATGGATTTTGACTCAGAATCTGTGAAGTGTTGGGTTGATTTCCATATTGGAAAGAGGGTATGACTCCTATTTGTGAAACCCTAATTAGTGGTATAGTACTAGCGACATGAACACTAGGTATAGCTATTGTCTATGGACTAGTGCTAGTGACATTAACACTTGATGTAGGGGCTGATGTTTTAGATCTTTTATTCCCAACAAGAGGACTGAAGGGATTGGACGATGACACCCTTATGGTTAAATTTAGCCCCTGTGTTGAGGTAGGTGTACCAAATGGAGATGTGTGTATTGTTGAACCAGTTTGTGTAGGTCCTCCAGATGGTATAGCGGTAGCCACTTGAGGTACAATAGTACTAGTGGTAGTGGTGTTTGTTCCCTGGGTAGATGTAATTTGTAGGGTATGAATATCAAAACCAGGAGGTAGTTTAGCACCTTTTGCTAGCAATTTGGCTAAGTGTCATTGAGGATCATTTGCTAGATAGTCATCTACAAAGGAAGCAAACTCAAGGTCTTGTGCAACATCTAGTTCTTCCACTATAACACATCCTTGTGTGTCTCTAGTAACAAATTTGTCTAACAAAGTCTTGTGAGGTCTAGATGAAGTTGCCCTTGCAAAGGGGTTTGACAACAGATTGATGAATTCATTTGGATCAACAATTTTTTCTCATTCTTTCCTTTTAGATCTTGTTTCAACCATGTAATGTAAGCTCAAAGTACAAGTGATGCAAAAGCTAAGTCTATGGATGATTATGAGTCTAATCTATGTTTTTGGGATTTTTTGGATATAAAGGATGAATGTATGCAACTATTTTTTTGGTATTTTCTCTGTAAATAAGGTATGTCTAAAATGACACTATTCTAGGATGACAGTATCTAATTATGCAAAGGTCTAAGTGATCAATTTAGAAGATTCTAAAAGAGGTTATCTATTAGCTAAAGTGTAACCCAGGTTTCAATTTAGTTTTGACAAGGAACCTTCATAAGACAAGGACCAAAAGATAAGGTGAACTCCCTAGCTAGATTGATGAGCTGAAAGGATTCACATGTAGGACAAAAGATATGATGACTGGGTTCAAAGACAATGTTTGTTGAATCAAGGGTTTATCTAGAGTGTGAAAGGTGCCTATCCTAAAATTTGCAAAATATGATATCTCTAAAGGAAATAAAGACCCCTAAGATGATAGTAAGATGTATCACTAGGGTACCTATTACTAAGGCTGAATGATTCTTAAGGTATGTAAACATGCAAGTTTTGAGCGAACTTTCTAGTTTATGTCCAAGAATTAGTGAAAAAGGATAAGTTAGATACTAGTTTGACTGTTTGTTATTGGCCTGTGACAGTAAATTCTGATTTTTTAATACTCAGGAATTTAATAGTTGCAGTTTTCTTTCTCAATTGCAGTTTTTTGGTAAATTCAGACTCAGGTATTAGACAAATACAGTTTTTTTTTACAGCAGATGTGACTCAGGGTATCATTTGCAACTCTATACTGATCAGATGCAATTTTCTAAACTTTGACTGTGTACTGGTAAAAGAAGGTTATTTCTATGACAGGGGCATATGCATCATTCAAGACTGTAGATGTGACTCACCTATTCAGATGCATCACATAAAGTATCAATTGCAATTTTCCAGTAATAGAGATTATGACAGATGTTGTTTTATACTAAGTAGATGCGAGCTATTTTGATATATGTGACTCAATTGTAAACAAATGCGACTCAAAGTAAATGTGACTTAGTTTCTGACAGATGCGACTGTAAGTAAATGGGACTCAGTTTCTGACATATACAACTCTAAATAACAGTTGCGACCTTCTGGTGAATAGTTGCAGTTTTCTAGTGAATTGTGATGTAAACTAACTCTGTTTCGTGAACAAGTTTTGGAAAACAAAAATAATCAGAAGACAATGTATTTTCAGTTTTATTTTGACACAAAAAATGTTTAATCCGATAACAGACAAGCACATCCTAGGCTGTGTAGGATATTATTTACTAAGTTTTCTCACTTGGGTTTCCCTAGCTACGCTTATTCAAGGCGGATGACTAGTAGCTTGACCCCACTAGCTCCCCTCCATGGCTCAACACTTCATTTGGGGCAGCCAAGCTACAGTTCACATGAAAATCCCTTTGCATACTTTCATCTCTACACATAAACCATAAAAACGTGAGACGGCTTCACAGGTCTGACCTACTGCACTAGTAAATAGAGGGATTTTGGACACTACAAACAAGGGTGTTTAATTCAGGCATTCCGTTCATGGGGTATCATCCATGTGGCGAGAGCCCATTGTTGTCCATCCCATCAGAACAATACTCATGATTCATTGGGCTTTCCCCAAGAACCCACTTTTATATATTGGTTGGAAGTCCCTCGGGTTCAGGGTGCTACCGGTCTGAGTCATCCTAGGGTGAGTAATTTTCCCACTAGGAAAGCCCAATTTCTAGAGTCAGTAATTGGTGCTCTTACACCCATGATTGCACGAATGTGCAAGGGGAGAGGATACTTCGATATACCAAATCACAAAAGGGTAATAACAAAGCGGGCTTTTGTACCAAACACAGTAGACAGTAGTAAATTTTAAAACTAAATGACAATTTGCTAATCTACCAAACAATCTGTTTTAAAAAAAGGTCTTCGACAGACGTCCTGCAGAAAATTCATTAGTAGTTTTGCAATTCATCTTCAGTGGTCCTCTTGCTAGAGGGTTTTCAAAAACTTTTCTTCTACGCTTACATCCTCCAAACACTATGTTAACTCCAAAACACACGCTGCAAACCAAACATTAGCTAAAATAATAAAAAAGAAAGTTGTAAATTAGAAAGTGAACCCAAAAATTTCACCAATCAGATGCATCATTTAAACTGATAGATGTGTTGTGGATGTTCACCAGTCAATTGCGTCGCGAAAATTCATAGATGTGTTGAAGTTCGTCGGATGCGTCGTTGTATTCATCAGATGCGGTTCATAATTTCAATTGCATCATTTTGTCTGTCAAATGTGTCATTTTGTACGATACCTACAAAAATTGAATAAAAGTATATCAATTCGCAAAGATGGTGTCTTCACATCAGGTTCATCAATGTAACTTCATGAAAATAGCAAAGGTTAAAATAAAACACCTAATGCAATCAAGCTCTAATGCAACCTAAAGTCAAACAACAAAGAACAAAGGAAATGAGCTAAAACATAAAACAATCTCACCAAAGATCGATGTAACTCCATGGATAACCTCTTTTGTCCTTCTCCATTTCACCTTTTGTAGTATCCTTGCCCTTAGATTTTAAATATATGTGTGCAAGCATAGCCTAAGGATTGTGATAATAATGAAACATCAAAGATTTAAGATAATTGTTCCAAAAGTCACAAGATTTTGAGAGAGGTAAAATGATGAAAGACAAATCAATTTATAGAAAATTGATCATTCGAATGATAGGCTAGGATTAAAAGATCAACAAATGATTCAAATTAAAAGATTGGACATGCATTGAGATAATTGTTAGTACTGACATGAGTCATAAAAACTAAGAATAGAGATAAAGATTAAATAATGATTTAATCTTCGAGTTTTGTATTCAAAAACAAAAGAATTATCTTTGCATGACAAAGATAAATATAGATTAAAAGCAACATTTTGTTCGAACACACACATAAGATTTAATTAATTAAATAAAAATATTTAATTAATAAGCATGTACATGCATATGAGTTAGAACTAGATGACTGACTGATTGTGACAGAGATTTTATTCATGAAGGACACTCAGACATTAAATCAGGAGATAACTAACTGATTTAAATAGATCTCGAGTCAAGTGAGAATGAATACTTAGATAACTTGAGCATTTATCCACATATATAAGAATGTGTTTGAAATAGAATTTTATGAATTAAATGATTTATTTAATTCAAGATTCAACATTTAGGGATTAATTAAATAAATAAGATTTATTTAATTGAGTGGTGAAAAGGTTAAATGAATAATTAAAGTATTAAAGTATTTATTTAATTATAGTCAGAAATATGATAAAGATAAATTAAATAAGAATTTATTTAATTCAAGGAGGATAAATTTAATCAGTGACGTAATTAAATAAAGAATATTTATTTAATTAATCAGGATAGAATAAAGATAAAGTGAATTAATTAAATAATTAAGTTTATTTAATTAATAGAAGAATTAAGGAATTTAGAGAATAATTAAATAATTAACATTATTTAATCATGACCATGAAGATACGAATTATGAAGAAATTGAAGTCGCATGCTTACCAAATCTCAGTGTCTACATGTTGAAATAAAATTTTCTATAATGGAAAAATAATTCCTATGCTCTTGTTAAGGTAGTGAAGAATCTCAACCCTTATCTTGTAGGAGCCAAGATTATCACCTTTGTGCCACACACAAAAATTCAAATATAATCATGCAAAAGATGTAGATGGATCAATAAGATCCAAGAGCATGATATGGAGGTGAATAAAACTAAGTTGGTTAGGGGTTAGGACTTGGCTAAAATAATGGCCAATGCAAAATTGGACATAGTTGAGGCCCATTATGTGAACCCTAACCCATATTTTATTCCAAGTTAGTTGAGATATTATCCTTGGTATAAGGATATTCCATTTTATGTAAAAAAAAGTTATTTACTAGAGCTAAATGATAAACAAAGGAGGACATGAAGGTTAAACCTCAAAGATACATGATTCTTTAAGGTTAGCTAATATGGAGGAACCTCAATGATGTACTCCTAAAATGTTTAGATGAAGATCAATCTATAAGAATTATTAAGTAATACCACCAAGGATTGTGTGGTGGGAATTTCATATTAAAACCCATCGGTCATAAAGATTATGAGTGGGTTTTTGCTAAATAATATCATCACCAAGTTTGGTGTACTGTCAAGGATATTTTTTGATAATATGATTTTTAGATCCTAAGATTTTTTTGATGTGTGTTCACAATATGGGATCTCATTAATAAATTCATCCCCTTATCATCCATAGGGAAATGGAAAAGTTGAGGCTAGAAATAAATACATCATGAATATTATTAGAAAAAATTATAGATGCAATCAAGAAAAGATCAGATGATAAATTAAGATTCATAGTTTTGTAGACAAAATAACTTACAAGAGGGCTACTATTAAGATTTTATTTTAGTTAATACAATGTATGGAGGCCAAATTTCCAATCATACTTGAATTACCAATCTACTAAATACTGCAATAGATTGAAGGGGAGATGAAAATTCAATCTCCCAAAGAGTGCATGAGTTGACCGAGTCAGAAGAGACAAGGACGGTTCCCATTAGAGAATTTTTTTGAGATAATATAAAATTAAGCACCTCTTTGATAAGAAGGATATAAAGAGGGAGTTATAGGTTGGGGACCTTGTTCTTATGTGGAATTCTAGGTTAGAACATGGGAAACCATGAAAATTTTGATGCCCAATAGGTTGGGCCTTATCAAATTGTTGAAGTATGCGATCAAGGAACATTCTACCTCATGAGCCTTGATGTAGATTTCATGGAGCTTCTAGCTCATTTTCAGCATATCAAACATTACTTCTCCTAAGGGTGAGGTTCCTTGAACATATGTAATATAAGTTAGATATTTTGTTGTGTTTGTGTCTTGTCTTGCATATATTATGTTTTGTTGTATATCTATGTATTAGTTATCCCAATCTAATCATGATGAAGTGTATTTTTTCTTGATATTCCCTCTTTTTCCTTTTCTGGTCTTTACTCAAATATCTAGATTCTTGTTGTGCTTGCAAGAGATGCATGTCCTCGATTGGAACCAATATTTGAACCCTAATTTAATGTGTCTTATTTTATATTGGTGTTAATCTTGTAGCGTGCTTATAACCCTATCTCACCCATTGTTGATAAATAATTTGAGAAATCTATAGTTGGTTCTCTTTGTTCAAAAGATTTCTCTATTGTGTTGTTTTGATTAGATAAAATCGGGAAGGGCTTGATCCCATTACAAAATAGTTGTGAAGGTAGTAGAGACAAGTCTCACCAAAAGTGAGACTAGAGAAAATAAAAAACTATCAACACAATAGAAAAAACCAAGACCAAACAAAAAAAAGACTAGCCACCAACCAATAGAAATAGCTATAGGTCACCTAATAACTTTAGGCATTTGATAGCCTACCACTCTTTATTTAGGAAATCTAGGGGAAGGGCTAGAATGGAATTTTATTTCACTTTTCAAATCAACTGAAGGGTTCATGAGCATGGCATCAAGTTTCCTTTTATCCTTGTGAGGGTCTCCTTTTCCATTAATAGTGTAATCATTCAATTTTGATAAATAAAACCTCTTTTCCTCTAAAGGGGTTTGGAGATGGTATCCAAGGGCAATCCCATCCTCTTTCATTTGTAGCACCACATCCTTTTCCTAGGTTTGAGGACCATTGGAGTTCATATTTTCATAAAAATATTATCATAACAAGGAAAAAATACCATTATTGTGGAGGAAGCACCATTGAGAGGGCTCATAATAAAGTTTTTTCCTCCATACCCCAAGCTTGGAACACACCTTAACATTGTTGGGTAACTCTAAGACAAATTCAATGCAAACATAAAATCTAACATAAAGAAAACTCGATCTATCTTTTGTGACATCATCAATGGTAATATATTGACCAATTGCATAAGAAATACTATGAATGATACTTTCATCCTAGAACTCCAAAGGGAGCTCTAGGAGATGAACCTAGATAAGAACCAAGTTAGTATTGTTAGCATCAAAACCAATAGACCATCTTTTAATATGAAGAAAATTATTACCATGAAACTAGGGACCTTCCTAAACAATACAACAGTAGCCTTTGCTAGAATTAAAGGAGAGTAAAAGGAATTTGTTCATCAAATAATTCAAAATTATCAGACTTAAAGCATACCAATAATTAGAATCCCAGTTGTGAATAAAATTAAGGTTGGGTCTATGACCTAGGAATCTCTCGATAAGAGTAGACTACAAGCCAACAATAGCTCTGTACACCCAAACATTTGCAAGAGAAAGAAAAGAGTTCTTAAAAAAAAGGATTTTGAGGGTCCATATAGGGGGAGACCACCACATCACTACACTCCAACATCATACTAAGGGGAGGAGAAGGAAGTTCTCCTAGATCAATTGTAATGGGGGCCTCCACCTAGGTATGAAACCCCATACTAAATCCTACACAAAGACAAGGGGAAGGCTGATCAAACACATCACTCATGCCAACACTAGTATTAGAAGGAGATGAAACCTGAAATAGGGGGTATAATGAACAAGATTTGTGACGCCATTTCATCACAAAATTTATAAAGGCTCAACTCATACAAAGGGGGATTCTCTTTAGCCCTTTTGTATTCCACACAAGATAGAAATTCATCAACCCATAGAAGAGATAGAGGAGTAGGAAGGGGAGTAGAGGCAGATTGTTATAAATTAGGACCTTATGATACTAACCATTATGTAAAAAATATAAAATAAAGAAAATGAGAATCATACAAAAATAGATTATACACATTACACAAGATATACATGGGGAAAACCATTTTGAGTAAAAAACCCCATAAAGCATCATTTATTAAAACACTTACAAAAAATGGTCTATTATAATATAGACCAAACCTAGGGAACACTTCTCCATACTTCCAGATGGACAATAATACCTCATGTGCATAGTGATATAATTCATTATAAAATCTCCAAATTATATATCTATAAAATGAGAGAGAACCTCCTTAAATATAGGAGAAAGGGTGGCATAATACCTGAAGGGGTATTAGTCATACCTATTCAACAACCACCATTCATAAATAATTAATAATTTAATATTTATTAGACTATAACTATTTCAAATGGGATATACTTAATAAGAATATAATATATTAGTTTTTATAACCTTATATTAGAACAATTTATAAATATAATAATGGTATGACCCCAATAATATTATGTTCTAACACTCTCCCTTAATGTTAATAGGGGGCATCACATGTAAATTTCCATAAAAGAAAAAATAAAGTACCCTAGTAACATAGGTCTTCTTTGACACTGATAAATAGGGACACAAATATATGCCAAAATGAAAGTCATGTATTCTGGATTATATGAAAGCCATCTTGTCATAATTTATAATCCTAGTGTTTTAAAAATGATGTTATATATGAGGTCTCATAAATATTTTTATTAAAGCCCGAGTCTCCTCAAATCAACCTCACCCTAGGTTCATTATGTAGTGGTTGTAGAACTTAATACACTGTTCCCATAGGACTTGATACAATGCTTTTACAAGTGGAAGATTTATAGAGAATAATTTTAACAAATTACCATAGGACTTATACATAGAATGCCTAAAGGACTTGCTAATGCCTAGCTATCTTATGCTTTTCCTATTAGGACTTTCTTATTCCTATTGGGATTTACATATGCGCAAAGGACATACTAATTCCTAAAGGTCTTATGTTTTGTATACTAGGACTTGCTTATGCCAAAAGGACTTACATCTAGGATTTAGCCACTAGGTGGTGGTGTAACGCCCCATCGTGCGAACCCCAAAGGACAATTAAACAACAATTACTACACAATTTTTTTTTAAAGTAAACATAACATACAAAAAATACACATTAAGTCATGAGTCATGAAACTTAATTAAACAAATTCGCTAACACTTACATCCCTTGGGGTACATGAGGAGTCATTACGATACTTAATTCCATACAACAACAATAAAGAATGAAAGCCAAAGATATAATCCATGACAAAGTAAAAATTAACAAATGTAACACATACATGATAAATCTTTGATAAGAAACCATTTGTGTACGTAAATACAACATAAACATGATTAACTCAACACATTGAATAACAACTGCCATGGGCCAATAACCACACATGGTTTAACATTACATTACAGTACAATATCCAGGGTAACAATGATACAACAATGTTCCCCAACATGAATGGGAATCCATAAAGAATGATGTAACTCATCAGAAGAATACAAAGTATCATAACTGGCTCAAAGACGGATACAACTCTGGAGTCGCTACAAATGACACCAATCCGCACCTCTCGATCCTCGATTGGGGACCCAATGGGGTGCTTAGCAGGTTCCACCTGACCATGTGGGTCCAAAGACCCACCCCCTATGCTAAGGAGCTGACAAGAAAGAGACCTCAACCAATAACATACAAATAGAGAACCACAAGACTCAACATCATACAAGAGTAACATGAAACCCAAAGATAGTCACAACATCAATAAACCATGACCAAAAAACATGACATCCAAATCTTTTCACAATAGTGATAAACCACTTCAAAAACATAATAACAATAAATCAAATGTCATAACATCAATAAATCTCAAGCCATACAATCAAAAGACCACTTCCAGAGGAATTCAATGAAGCAACTCCAAAGAGGGAAAGCTAGAGGAGAGTGTCATCACATGGCCCTACATGGATTATCCAGACATCCTGACTCAAGGTGTCGCCTCCATCTATACATGGATTATCCAGACAACCTATCACCAGGTGCCACCTCCATCTATGGTTATCCTGACAGCCTATCTCAAGGCGTCGCTCCATAGGGCGACTCATGCAAAGCCACTAACCTCTCCTGAGAACGAGGTAATGACCTTGCCAACCACGGCCTTCTCATCCTTCCATTAGTCTACGAAAGCCCTAATGAAGATGAGGTAACCACAATTTTTAATCTTATTATGTGATTGCTACCTATCCCTCCTAAAATTCATTTATTATGTTTTCACTTGATTAACAAACTCATTCGTGGGTTATCCTGTGCTCTTCCTCTTAACCAAGGTGCCGGCCCCCACGAAGAGCCACTCTCCCTAGATACCCAACAAACATCAAAACCAAGGGTTGTACCATCATAATTTGAACATAAAATCACAACATAAAAGCATATGAGGCATTACCCATCTCGCTAACAAGTACATAATCAGAGTCTCACAAGGTTTCGTACAACCCATTCAAAATCATGATGCCAAACAACTTGCCACAATAAGAGAAAATGGAAGATAAAACATCATTCACAATTATCTCATGCCTCTGGAGGTCTAAGAAAAGAACGGCTACTCAACAAGCCCGCAACAAGAGTAAGTCAATGATATGGAGTTTCAAGCCAATTTCAACACAATGAATAAAAGCTCCTCAAATCAAGGTAACTAAGAGGGTCATACACATCAGAACATTCAAGACTTCAAGATATACAAAAGAATCTCAAACAAAAATCAACTCAAGGGAAAGTCACGTCAAGATGAAAACATCAAATCATATATTAACCACACAAACAAGCAATTACTATTTCCATGAACTTCACTTTTCCAAGCAACCTCCCATTATCAACCAAACAGTAAGACATTCCTTCCACATATAAAATACTAAGTAATCTCCAATAACTCAAAGTGTTTTAAGTTAAATAATCTATCAATTCTTATTGACTTACTCATATAAAAGACTATATCTAATAATTAACATACTACCTTTTATAATCCACATAAGGTGATAACGTTAAACTAGCATTTAAGGCTTCAATTATTGAGACATCATCTAAAACAATTTAAAGAAAATGTAGATACATATTTTAATTATAGCTACTTCAAATATTGCCCTATTAATAATCTCTCATTAATTTTGCACATTAGGAGGTTATCATATCATAATACTTGAAGGAATTATTGTTAAAGAGAACTTAGAATACAAGTGTGTCAAAAATTAGCACCTACTAGAAACTTCTAAAGGACTCCCCTATGATCTAAACCATAACCAATTAAGACTAGAAATCCTATGACAATTTAATCTCGAGTTTTCTATCGACAATAAGACATTTAGCATTGAATTGTGCACATATCTTTTTGATCATTTAATTCCCTAATTAACTATTCATTAGCTACAACATTGATATATTTTGTAACCTACATAAAGACAAAATTCTTTCTTCCAAATTAAAAGATTCCACAACCTATTTATGCAAGTAAAATTTTTGAATTTCAAATGCAGATCTTAGATAATAGCTAGAAGCGAGTATCTATGTGCAAAAATAAATATATATATTCCTATCAACAAATAAACTTAAATCTTAATCTACAACCGTTATATGAACCATTCCCAATTCCCACACACTACAAAATCTAGAAGTGCAAAATTTAGGGTAGGATGCCATGTACAGGTATGAATATCCATGAGAGAGAAGAGTCATCGACTGGACAACTAAGGGCGATAGAGTAACACAGGAGGTCTAGGAATACAGTAACACAAGATAAGCACAAAATTAATTTAGCAAGGAGGCTCACAATATCACTGAGTTAATGAGCATGCTGGAGCACATTCAAACATTGTAATCTTTGCCGACAATCAACAAGCACACAAAAAACAAGATGAAGGGATTTCTTACATAAGGATAATCTTCAGATTACGTTAGATTGCTCAATAAAATAGGGGAATGTATGAAGAGGAGAAATATTGTTAAGCGCCACAACTTAGACAGGTTGACAATAAAATCAGAGAGGCTATTTAATTTAATATACCTTTGCAAGTCTAAAAGTTGTAGCTGTGCTAACTTACCAAAGGTTTTAGGGAGGCTATTTAATTATGTACAATACCTCAACTCTAAATGTGGTAACTGTGATAGGTTGCCAAGTGTATTAGAAAGAAAATATTGTAATTTGGAAATATTTCCATCTTCTTGCTTTATTATAGTTATTTTCAAATGCTACAATTGCGTTAGATTGTCAGTAGAATCAACCAGGCTATTTAAACCTTTAAAATCCCTATTAAGTTTAAGTGCTACAGTTGAGACTAGTTGACAATGAAATCAGAGAGATTATTTATGGCTTCTTTCCTTCCCTCCCCACTATTAAAATAATTGAATCTTTTAGTTGGAAATAGAATTGGAGTCTCAATCAAACGATTCCTCATATAATCAATTAAACCCACAAATAGTTAGATGAAATTATAGAGTATGGAAGCAAATAATGACAAGGATAACATGATTAGACCCCTATTCTTAGAATTTATTGAAGAGGCTTAGAATTTTTTCAAACATTTGCATGGATTCATACATAAATGCATAGACAAGACATGTGAACGGTTTGACAAAATACCTTCAGTAGTGAGGTTTCATTACATGTAATGGTTGTAGGATATATACGCAAAATGCAGAAGCAATGACAAGCATGAGATTGCTTCAGAGGAATGAGGGCACATAGACAGGGCAGAGAACTATTTGATAGAATGTCACAAAGAAATGAGAACTGAGAGTCCGCAATAATTACAAGATGTGCGTAGAAATAGGTTTGAAATAATTTAAGATGCTACTATTAGACTAGTATACCAAAATATAGTATTATAGAATATTGCAACAATGAAAGAAGATCATTGAAGTTAGGAGGCAAAGGCATCAATTTAGTGGGTGGAAGCATCGACATCACTTGGTCAGAGGTTCATCAAGGAATAGAGGAGAAAACACAAAATATGTTGTCTAGACATAGACTATCAATTAGCAAACGCATGAAGGCATTCCCCTTATGCTTTATGGAAAATAGACTTAGGTAAGACAGGGTCCAAGACTCAGCCAGTATCAAGGACGCAAATACCATCTTGACTTTCGTAGGCTAAAGGTAGTTTATAAATATTATAATCAAGATATGTTAAGATCTAGGCATACCTCTTAAGTATCAAATACGTTGCTTGCATAAAGTTGTAAAGCCAATGCCGCAAGCCCATGATCCTGATGCCTATGCTGGATACGTTCAACATTCTAATCAGCAATATACATCCATAGAATAGTCACTAATTCTACTGCGGGTTCCCCCCCTTTCTCCTTCGTAGCAACCTAAAGATATTGAGCCCCGTCCCTGAGATGATGAACTTTCGTAATACCTTTCCCCAACTCCTCCCCCTTGCAGATCGACACCAGAGATGCCTAAAAATATATCCCCCTTTCATTTTGGTTACAAAGAATCTTCAAAAGCCTTTCATTCTCCCTCAAAACGGGTACATGCACATCTTATATTTGGTAACCATTAACATCATCCCTTCCATGCAAAGCCGTTACAAACTAACACTCATGCATATAAATGCATTTAATTGTATTCCAAATTAACAATTTAAATAATTATTTTATTTATTCTTTAATATCGTTAGCATCTATTTCAATTATCTAAAGGATTTTAAATTTAATAATCTTATTTTGATGAAATGATTAATCAAAGTACTAATAACTAGGTTTAAATCAAATGAGCTAAATGCCTAACCACAAATGAAATTGCAAAAATACTGATGGACCAACTGGCCAACACCAATAATGTGAAATATGGAGGGCATTACATCCTTCCCCCCTTGGCTTCGACTTACTCCCGGAAGTCGAGCTCAAGCATAAACACGACAACACAACAATATCAACGATCATAATCACATCAGCACCAAAAATTAAAACATCAATTAACATCATCAAGTAAGCAATGAAAATTAAACAAACCAAAAATAAGGAAATGATACCAAAACGAAAGTGGTGATGGGGTTGCAACCAGAGCAATTTGTCAAACACTAGGATGGGTGATGAATTGGGTTGGGGAAACTTTCTTGTCAGTTCCTATTTTCCACGTCAATCCCATTGGGTGTTTATGATGCTCGCCCTATCCTGACAATGCAGGTGGAATTGAGGCTTAGTCCCTGCAATCCTGCATGCAAACAAACGTCGTGCACAATACATATATATCACAAATACATCGTGAGAGGAACTCCCAGCATAGTAGGGCACTTGCGAGTGAGTGATACCACACTGTCCCTCCCACCAAACCACACATAGTAGTCAAAACAATTCTAGTAACTCATAAATTTTTTTCTTCTAATTAGTTAGGAAATATCCGTATAAGGATGCTAACCATAAATCTAATTCCTATACTGTATCAAAAATGAATTTCTACTTGACATTAAAAATATCTATCTCTATAAATACCAATTCCATTACCTTTGTTACTCAATTTTTGAGCCAATTACCTAGAAATTAGGAACTACCATGGAACAAAACACATTAGTATCAAGAATTCAAGCTAATCGCTTACCTTAAAATGTTATACTTTCATAAAGTTGAAGCATAATTATCCTTTCAAATGTTTTTTTTTTCCTGCTAAAGCTAGTCATTTACACACAAAGCACTCCACTTCAGTCATTATTCAACACCAAATCTTGCAACAATTTCAAGAAAAGGAGAATTTTACACCTTCACAGATTCAGGAAAACATAATTCATCACCCAAGGCCAAAAAAATGGAAGATTTCACGCACACTTGAAGTAATCAAACAAATAATTCACATCATTGGAAACCACATCACACAACAACACAAGGGTCTATAGAGCATCCCTGACAGGGAGGATATCGGTGCATTACGCACTACACCGAGGGTCCTATCCTTTCCCATCATTTACCTGCACCATCGACCTGACACCGGCTAATGGAAGAAACTCAGGTTCACAACAAACACAACAGAAAAGGTGAAATTCAAGACTCAAGGAACTAAACGCAAGGTTACATAGTGAGCACACATAGTGCCCAGTGTATGAACCTATGCTCTGATACCATGATGTAACGCCCCGTCGTGCGAACCCCAAAGGACAATTAAACAACAATTACTACACAATATTTTTTTAAAACTAAACATAACATACACAAAATACACATTAAGTCATGAGTCATGAAACTTAATTAAACAAATTAGCTAACACTTACATCCCTTGGGGTACATGAGGAGTCATTATGAAACTTAATTCCATACAACAACAATAAAGAATGAAAGCCAAAGATATAATCCATGACAAAGTAAACATTAACAAATGTAACACATACATGATAAATCTTTGATAAGAAACCATCTGTGTACGTAAATACAACATAAACATGATTAACTCAACACATTAAATAACAACTGCCATGGGCCAATAACCACACATGGTTTAACATTACATTACAGTACAATGTCCAGGGTAACAATGATACAACAACGTTCCCCAACATGAATTGGAATCCATAAAGAATGATGTAGCTAATCAGAAGAATACAAAGTATCATAACTAGCTCAAAGACGGATACAACTCTGGAGTCGCTACAAATGACACCAATCCGCACCTCTTGATCCTCGATTGGGGACCCAATGGGGTGCTTAGCATGTTCCACCCGACCACGTGGGTCCGAAGACCCACCCCCCATGCTAAGGAGATGACAAGAAAGAGACCTCAACCAAGAACATACAAATAGAAAACCACAAGACTCAACATCATACAAGAGTAACATGAAACCAAAAGATAGTCACAACATCAATAAACCATTACCAGAAAACATGACATCCAAATATTTTCACAATAGTGATAAACCACTTCAAAAACATAATAACAATAAATCAAATGTCATAACATCAATAAATCTCAAGCCATAAAATCAAAAGACCACTTCCAGAGGAATTCAATGAGGCAACTCCAAAAAGGAAAGCTAGAGGAGAGTGTCATCACATGGCCCTACATGGATTATCCAGACATCCTGACTCAAGGTGCTGCCTCCATCTGTACATGGATTATCTAGACAACCTATCACTAGATGCCGCCTCCATCTATGGTTATCCTGACAACCTATCTCAAGGCGCTGCTCCATAGGGTGACTCATGTGGAGCCACTAACCTCTCCTGAGAATGAGGTAACAACCTTGCCAACCACGGCCTTCTCAGCCTTCCATTAGTCTACGAAAGCCCTAGTGAAGATGAGGTAACCACAATTTTTAATCTTATTATGTGATTGCTACCTATCCCTCCTAAAATTCATTTATTATGTTTTCACTTGATTAACAAACTCATTCATGGGTTATCCTGTGCTCTTCCTCTTAACCGAGGTGCCGACCCCCATGAAGAGCCACTCTCCCTAGATTCCCAAAAAACATCAAAACCAAGGGTTGTACCATCATAATTTGAACATAAAATCACAACATAAAAGCATGCGAGGCATTACCCATCTCGCTAACAAGTACATAATCAGAGTCTACAAGGTTTCGTACAACCCATTCAAAATCATGATGCCAAACAACTTGTCACAATAAGAGAAAATGGAAGATAAAACATCATTCACAATTATCTCATGCCTCTGGAAGTCTAAGAAAAGAACGGATACTCAACAAGCCCACAACAAGAGTAATTCAATGATATGGAGTTTCAAGCCAATTTCAACACCAACCAATGAATAAAAGCTCCTCAAATCAAGGTAACTAAGAGGGTCATACACATCAAAACATTCAAGACTTCAAGATATACAAAAGAATCTCAAACAAAAATCAACTCAAGGGAAAGTCACGTCAAGATGAAAACATCAAATCATATATTAACCACACGAACAAGCAATTACTATTTCCATGAACTCCACTTTTCCAAGCAACCTCCCATTATCAACCAAATAGTAAGACATTCCTTCCACATATAAAATACTAAGTAATCTCCAGTAACTCAAAGTGTTTTAAGTTAAATAATCTATCAATTCTTATTGACTTACTCATATAAAAGACTATATCTAATAATCAACATACTACCTTTTATAATCCACATAAGGTGATAACGTTAAACTAGCATTTAAGGCTTCAATTATTGAGACATCATCTAAAACAATTTAAAGAAAACGTAGATACATATTTTAATTATAGCTACTTCAAATATTGCCCTATTAATAATCTCTCATTAATTTTGCACATTAGGAGGTTATCATTTCATAATACTTGAAGGAATTATTGTTAAAGAGAACTTAGAATACAAGTGTGTCAAAAATTAGCACCTACTAGAAACTTCTAAAGGACTCCCCTATGATCTAAACCATAACCAATTAAGACTAGAAATCCTATGACAATTTAATCTCGAGTTTTCTATCGACAATAAGACATTTAGAATTGAATTGTGCACACATCTTTTTGATCATTTAATTCCCTAATTAACTATTCCTTAGGTACAAGATTGATATATTTTGTAACCTACATAAAGACAAAATTCTTTCTTCCAAGTTAAAAGATTCCACAACCTATTTATCCAAGTAAAATTTTTGAATTTCAATTGCAGATCTTAGATAATAGCCAGAAGCGAGTATCTATGTGCAAAAATAAATATATATATTCCTATCAACAACTAAACTTAAATCTTAAGCTACAACCATTATATGAACCATTCCAAATTCCCACACACTACAAAATCTAGAAGTGCGAAATGCAGGGTAGGATGCCATGTACAGGTATGAATATCCATGAGAGAGGAGAGCCATCGATTGGACAATTGAGGGCGATAGAGTAACGTAGGAGGTCTAGGAATACAGTAACACAAGATAAGCACAAAATTAATTTAGCAAGGAGGCTCACAATATCACCGAGTTAATGAGCATGATGGAGCACATTCAAACATTGTAACCTTTTCCGGCAATCAACAAGCACACATAAAACAAGACGAAGGGATTTCTTACATAAGGATAATCTTCAGATTACGTCAGATTGCTCAATAAAATAGGGGAATGTATGAAGAGGAGAAATATTGTAAAGCGCCACAGCTTAGACAGGTTGACAATAAAATCAGAGAGGCTATTTAATTTAATATACCTTTGCAAGTCTAAAAGTTGAAGCTGTGCTAACTTACCAAAGGTTTTAGGAGGCTATTTAATTATGTACAATACCTCAACTCTAAATGTGGTAATTGTGACAGGTTGCCAAGTGTATTAGAAAGTGAATATTGTAATTTGGAAATATTACCATCTTCTTGCTTTATTATAGTTATTTTCAAATGCTACAACTACGATAGATTGTAAGTAGAATCAAGCAGGCTATTTAAACCTTTAAACTCCCTATTAAGTTTAAGTGTTACGGTTGAGACTAGTTGATAATGAAATCAAAGAGATTATTTATGGCTTCTTTCCTTCCCTGCCCACTATTAAAATAATTGAATCTTGTAGTTGGAAATAGAATTCAAGTCTCAATCACATGATTCCTTGAATAATCAATTAAACCCACAAATAATTAGATGAAATTGTAGAGTATGGAAGCAAATAATGACAAGGATAGCATGATTAGACCCCTATTCTTAGAATTTATTGAAGAGGCTTAGAATTTTTTCAAACATTTGCATGGATTCATACATAAATGCATAGACAAGGCACATGAACAGTTTGACAAAATATCTTCAGTAGTGAGGTCTCATTACATGCAATGGTTACAGGATATGTACGCAAAATGCAGAAGCAATGACAAGCATGAGATTGCTTCAGAGGAATGAGGGCACATAGACAGGGTAGAGAACTATTTGACAGAATGCCACAAAGAAATGCGAGTTGAGAGTCCACAATAATTACAAGATGTGCGCAGAAATAGGTTTGAAATAATTCAAGATGCTACTATTAGAATAGTATACCAAAAGATAGTATTATAGAATATTGCAACAATGAAAGAAGATCATCGAAGTTAGGAGGCGAAGGCATCAATTTAGTGGGTGGAAGCATCGACATCACTTGGTCAGAGGTTCATCAAGGAATAGAGGAGAAACCACAAAATCTGTTGTCTAGACATAGACTATCAATTAGCAAACGCATGAAGGAATTCCCCCTATGCTTTATGGAAAATAGACTCAGGTAAGACAGGGTCCAAGACTTAGCCAGTATGAAGGATGCAAATACTTGACTTTCATAGGCTAAAGGTAGTTTATAAATATTATAAACAAGATATGTTAAGATCTAGGCATACCTCTTAAGTATCAAATACATTACTTGCATAAAGTTGTAAAGCTAATGCCCCAAGCCCATGATCGTAATGCCTGTGCTGGATACGTTCAACATTCTAATCAGCAATATACGCCCATAGAATAGTCACCAATTCTACTGCGGGTTCCCCCCCTTTCTCCTTCGTAGCAACCTAAAGATATTGAGCCCCGTCCCTGAGATGATGAACTGTCGTAATACCTTTCCCCAACTCCTCCCCGCTGCAGAGCGACACCAGAGATGCCTAAAAATATATCCCCCTTTCATTTTGGTTACAAAGAATCTTCAAAATCCTTTCGTTCTCCCCCAAAACCGGTACATGCACATCCTATATTTGGTAATCATTAACATCATCCCTTCCATGCAAAGCTGTTACAAACTAACACTCATGCATATAAATGCATTTAATTGTATTCCAAATTAACAATTTAAATAATTATTTTATTTATTCTTTAATATCGTTAGCATCTATTTCAATTATCTAAAGGATTTTAAATTTAATAATCTTATTTTGATGAAATGATTAATCAAAGTACTAATAACTAGGTTTAAATCAAATGAGATAAATGCCCGAGCACAAATGAAATTGCAAAAATACTAATGGACCAACCGGCCAACACCAATAATGTGAAATATTGAGGGCATTATAGGTGGCATTGACATGCACACTCCACCTCAATGGAATTACCATTGGCCAAGCAATTTGATTTTGGAGAAGTTTTCATTGCACATAAGTATACTTTCTCTTGAATAGAACTAGAGATAACTTTTATGATGAAATGCTTACTATTGAGTGAGATGCTCATGATCTTCAATGTGTTTTTCTTTCTTTGAAAATAAGATTCTTTGGTAAGAGTAAAATAACCCCAACTATCATATAGTAAAGTGGTATTTTTACAAGTATCCATTTGAAGCTCTTCCATAAATATTCAAAGCCATATTAATTCTTCAGGAGCTACATTTTTATTTTTAGTTTTGATTAAAAAAAATAGAAGATAGCTTTCTTAAAAGTGTTACATCATCCATGTAAGAGTGCATGTACCATTTATTTTGAAGATACAATCTATGGTAGATTTCCTTAAATGTAATTATCGACATAGTCAGTAACACAATAATCAAATAAATTTGATTCTTGGTGTATATTTTTTAATATGCATTGTCAATTGCTAATGAGCATATAGTATTTCCCATAAATCTAGAATATAGTCAATAATTTGATGATATTTAGTGAGTAGATCATATGATATTTTCTTGATATAAACGTGAATAATTTATCATGTTTCTTTTAATGAAAAAATGCCATTTTATATAAATGATCTGTTAAAAGTTGAATCAACAGGTGAGCTATCCTTTTCAAGCTTGCTCCCCAAATAGTTTATGGGGGTGATACCCAACCATTATAAGTAGGTGCATTTATACCCAAAAAATTTAGATTTTTAGAGTATGCATTGAACTCCTTAGATAGTTGTGAAAAAAAAAATATAATCTTTTAACTTTATGATGAAAGAGCATCCCTAGTTGTAAAGCGATATTGTATCAACCAAAAACATTTCTTTTCTTTCAATTTAGTCTATATTTGTCTCAACAGTTTCTTCTATATTTATTGTTGTGTCATTTCTCAACTCATGGAGTAGGATATAGCTTCTACGCAAGGCCATTTACAACATATCTAGATTTTTGGAGATTTTCATTCGTTTACAGAAAGTTATCGCTCATAGAATTCCATTGTGCCGATTTGGCTTAGTTGGTTGTGTGGACCTTTTCTGCAATGTGTGGAGCTTAATGGAACATCATTCAAGCATTTTACTTCAAAGGGTAACTTTCTTGGAAATTTGTAATTTATTTCACTTACCAATGGATTATCTTTTCATGCTTGAGGATGACCTACACAATTGAATTACTTTAGGTTCGTAAACCCTTGAGGTTGACACAGATCATAATTAGAGCTTGAGATTCATATTTAAGATCATTGTAATCCTTTGAAAAGTAGTTAGTTTATCTAATCAAGTAGATCAATAGTAGTAGTTCACAATTCAATCCAACCTTCTAGGCTGTGGAATGTAATAAGGCATTGTGCCAATTACAATATCTATAATTCCCTTGTGGCAGGCCTGTGAGCCCTAATTATTCTGCATATGAGGCATATGATGCATGTAATACTGGAAGTTGTTAAATCAATAATAATATGTTTTATGTAGCACCCCTCCATTTTTTGCTCTTTGATTGGACAATGTTCTTCTTTGTTATGCTTTGTTTCTATTAATACTTTGACTATGGTACTTGGTTACTATTTGATCACTAACTGTAAAGCGATGTGAATGTTATATTTTGATGTGATGGTATTTTATTCTGATGTTATCATTATGGCATGCTTTGGATTAGCTTAGCAGATATTTGAATTAATGATGCTTTATGCTTTTGATTATATTATTGATATTAGATTCATAAGTTAGTAATATTTTATTAGTGAAGGGGACAGGATTGCACCACTCGCTTGCGAGCACCTTGCGATTCCACGATTTCCTCTTCACAGTGTGTTTTATTATGTTATATATATGCATATTCGATATACTCTTTGTTGGCAGGTTGATAGGTATAGGACATCAACTCCACCTAGTTTCACAGGTTTGAGCGTGTCCATTGCCCAATGGTATTCAATTGGGAGATCGTAGCTAGGTTTTCCATGCCAAGTCGTCACCCTGGTCATAGTGTGTCATCGGATTTTAGTCGAGTTAAGTTGCTTTAATATTGTTCATCTCACCTTGATTTTATTTAATTGCAAGTTGGAAAAGGTAAATAAATGGCTTTATGTATTTAAGTTGTTTATCTGGTTATAATGTTAGAAATGTTATTTAATTTATTAATTAATTTAATTTAATTAATAAAATAATCTAATCTTGGATTAGATTTATTTTATTGATTAATTAAATTAATTGTGTTGAATTGAATTAAGTTATTCATTTTGGAATTAATAGATATTTTGATTGAAATTGGAAAAATGAAAATATGTTTTAATTTGCATTTTTTTGAAAATTAGAATGTAAAAGAAATTTAAGATATTTCCTATTCTGTTTTTGAAAATTTATGAGGGTGGTTGGATAGATATTTCATTTTTTTTCTATTATTGGGATTTTGATGGAGTTTTTGGGGGAGGATGAAAAAATTGAAAAACAAAAGGAGGAAAGGAATTTCTGGTTTGGTTTTGGGATTTGTAGAAGTAAGTTGGATTTCTTGGAGGAGTTGGAATTAGAAGAAGAATTCAGAACACCATTGACAACCTTTCAAGATTTTGGGAAAACCAGGTTTTCTTCATATTAAATTAGTTTTCATTTTGAAAGGTTTCACAATTTTTGTTATGCTGATTGAAAATATTTAAACTCTGTTTGATTTACAAGAAAAACCCAGGTTAAATCTTGCTTCAAAACTTGAAACCTTAGTCTTGAAATGAACTTCAAAAATTGCATTATGGTTATAAATGTTTCATTCTAAAATTTATTTGCTCAATTTGTTTGTGAAATTATAAATCTAAGTATATATATATATCATTTTATATTTGCGCATGTGTTATGCTAGTGATTTTTTTTTTAAAATGAAAAAAAAAGTTTTCACCCCTGGCAAAATCGTGGATTAAAAATCCGCAAGGGTTTTAAGAAATTATTTTTGTTGTAAAAAAAATAAATTAAAATCGAGTTTGTGGGGAGCCGTGCCTAGCGCGTCCCCCACACCTACTACTGCCGCCGCCGCCAAAACTAGGGACAACTATGTATAAACACAGCCCTGCCCCTTTTGGGGGTGTCGACTGTGTTTACACATAGTCGCCCCCGGGGCGGGTTGTGTAAAACACTGATCGACCAGTGTGCTTGCGTGCGACCCTGAAAACAGCTTTGACTTTTGTAATTTCATTTTTTTTTTTTAAGATTAAAATATATTTTAATATTTTCAATATTATATTTTTATAATATTAAAATATTAATATATATTAGTTAGTAAAATATATATTAATATTTAATATTATATTATATAATATTAAAATATTAACATATATAAATATTAAATAATTAAATATATATATAATATATGCATAGGTATATATATATCATATGAGGATATATATATTATATATATTATTTTATATATATATATGTAATTGAGTTATTAATTTTATTATATGTATATATACATATATTAAAATTGTTGATTTTAAAATGACATTTAAATATAATTGAGGAATTTAAAATATTGTGTTCATAGTCAAATTATTGATTTTATTTTAAAAATAATATATTTGAAAGGACAAATATTGGATTTAAATGTAATGTGTTTAATAGCGAGATTAATTGATTTTTAAATGATTTATTTTGCAAAGGACCAATAGTTATTTTTAAATGATAGGTTCTGGATCATAGAAGTAAATGTTTATTATTAATTAAGAGCAATTAGGGAATTACATATCTAGTTAAATTTTATCCTTTGTTTGAAAGAGACATAATTTAATTAGTGTTATTGCGGAAATAAACTATTGAATTTTATTAGAGGAAGTGGATTTAGGGAATCCAAAGTAAATTTAGTTCCTATTAAATTGCTCTTTTAAATGTGATTTCTTCTATTATTGCTTTGGGGGAAAATGATTAGAAGGGTTGTTAAGTCTTCCAGATGGGGTTTTCATTTGATTGTGTGGGTTTTTGTAATATGTTAGTCAACCCTTGTATTTCCTTGGGTAGTGCGTCTTAATATATCCAGTTAGATACCCGGTTATCACGAACGGGATGTGTTGACTTTATGTCGTGGATAGGGATTTAATATCCTTAGGTGGCACCTGTGTACCCTTGGGTTGTGGAGTTATTCCACATGTTGTCTTAGAGGAGTGGCTTGCAATGAGGGCTGACACACAAAGTGGTGCCAGGGTAACTCGTTGTAAGTTAGTTAATCCAGTGATAACGTAAATAAATTGATTAGAGGAATAGGTAGTATCAAACACTTAATAAGATTAATTTTTCCTCGCTCATGGAAACAAGGGCTTGTATAGACTTGGGATGGGACGAGAAGTCCTGGAATGGAAAGATCTTTATCTTGTCTTCATGAGAGATAACTGATTCTGCATTAGTTTGCATGAGGGGCTGGGAGTCATTAGACATTTCCAGGATATCTTGAGATGGGGGCTGGGACCTAGGAAGACTTACCAGGATAACCCATGTAACATTGTGACGACACTTCTCCTAAGTCAGCAATATGTTTGTATCACTGACACAATTGATTATTTAACTCTGGAAGCATTGTAGCCATTGTGTTTTTGATAAAACGGATAAACAGGTTTTACAGGGACCCGAAACCACAAAGTAACATTACAAACAAAGACCAAAACAAAGGTCTGAAAGACAAAAAGGCTGCCAGAGAGAAAAAAAATAGCTAAAATAGACAGTCGCAAAAAATTGCAAAAAAGCCATCAGAAGGCCAGTAGACAGACAAATCGGGGCCCAGCCACAGCTAATCCATAGTCTTTAGAAGCCCGTCAGCAACCTCTTCCAGGTCCACCATATCCTGGACCCCCTCCATGAAAATCTGAGTCATATTTGGGGTAGACAGGGCTTTTCTTTTCGTACTTGATCTAGTGCGCCTAGAAAACCCCATGTCCTCATCCTAGTCTTTCTCCTTATCTAAGTCAACAATCAATGCTCTGTTTTGGGTTTTCTCCATTCTTTCGGTAAAGGCTTTGATGATTAAAGAATTATGTTTGGCTATTTTGCAATTCTGATCAGCAATTTTTTTCATGGTTCCTTTAATTTTATCAAGATCATTTTCAACAACACTATCCTTTTGCATGCTAGCCTTCACAAAGGTATTCTTCTCCACTTCGAACTGTATTAGCCCAACAACTTTGGCTTCAATTTCCCCCAACTTACTATGAAGAGACAGATTTTTGGTCTTCAACTCACTGATTTCATAAAATAACCATTTGGCAGAATTAAATTGGTCCTCAGAGCATCTCTTGGCAATGCCAACGAAGTCAAAAGGGGGGTCACAATCAAAATAGACACCAATATTAACCGACTCCACACCTCTGGGAGGGCTACGATTCTCCTTTTGAATATTTTGAGGGGAGTGGGGATCCTCAAGACTGACCTCGACCGCTTTAGCAGAAACAACAGGAGAATCTTCAGGATAGGAAACTAACTTCTTAGCTTGAGAACTAGAGCTCGCCAAAATAGCATTAGGGTTAGCACGGTCGGGAGCAGGCACCAGAGGGCTGGGGGGAGCGGCTAGAGGCAGAAGGGGGGGCAGGGGAAGCAGGGAGAGCTTGACACGGCCAGGAGTAACATTAGTCCGAGATATACTAGGCTCAGTATCATCCTCATCAGGCTCCGAAGGGGCTAAAGGGTTTGAGAGGGCAGGCATATTCTAAAAGTGCTCATAAATGAGCCTTAAAAGACCCGTGTGAAGAATCGGGTATCTTTTAGGGCTCCTACTGTGGTCAGAAAAGCTATTTCTCAGGGAACAGAGCAAAAAGAAAGGGATGGAAACATGCACCTTATGCCAAAAGTGATTGAGCAGCACGAAGCGGTATCCATAAACCCTAGTGAAGCGGACGTCAAGAGTGATGTACTCCATAATAACCCTTAGCATTTTTCTCCATAAAGCTTTTATGGTGTCCGCTTCATAGTAACTGTTCGACATCTTGACAAGTTTTTGCTTCTCTGTTTCGGTCTTAGAGAACCTCATCATAGCTTCATCAGAGAATTTCCTAGCTCTAAAAAATTTATGCTCTTCGATCGGGATACCAGTAACCTCTGCAATCAAAGCTTCATCAATCTGAACTTTCCTCCCAAAGAGGAGAACCTCCCCATTGTTCCAGTTTTTCTCAAAGAAATCAGTAATCTCCTCCAGAGGGCCATGGAGTTTCTTGATGAACGGAAGTAAGCCACCACTTCTTATTTTGCTCCACACTTTAGTGTTCTTGGTGTGTGACTCGAAACTGGTAGGTTCGACCCTCTTCCATTCCCCACCCATTTTTGAGATCTTGGTGCAAATACTGTTGCAAATGGAGAACTTGTTCTAGATAGTTCCTTTGCTTCATAGGACCCACAAAGCGTGCCAAAGTAAATAATTACTTTGCCAGATACTCTCGGCCCCATGTAGTCTACTTATTTTGTTAGTCATGACTCGTACCTTCATCATTATTACAAGAAGCCGCCACTTTTCCATTCACCGCATCAAGCACCAATAAAGCTTGAACATTAGAATGGAGGTCAATCCTTTTGTGCCACGTAAGGATTTTATCACTCTTAACTCCCTCATTAGCAAAAAAATCCTCAACTGCATTTGCCTTGCGATAAGCATGAGTGATTTTAATTCTGTCGAACTTACTAAGTAAAACCTTAGCATCTTCAATCTAGTTTTTAATCGACCATGCGGGCTGGGACCTACCACAAAGGTTGTCTATTATATTTTTTGAATCACCTTCAAGCCATAAATTTTTACATTTAATTTCCACTACTAGGTTGATTATGTAATAAGCGCTCGCCACTTTTTCCACGTGATTAGTTTGGACCCCCAAAGGGGTGGCAACAGCTCCCATAAAGTTACCTGCCGAGTCCCTTAGGACCCCACCACACCCAGCCTTCCTCGGATTTCCTTTGTAACCATTGTGTTAAATGATGTGGTATTTGTATTTAATTCAGTTCAGTTATGTATTAGCCTATGTCTAGAGGTAGATGGTCTTGTCTAGGAATCCATGTTACTATCTCCTAGTACAGGGGGTGAGCCTTCAGGTATCACTTGGTTGGGTGGAACGTGCACCTTACTCCGTTGGGTTTTCTTCTTGTTCGTGTGGATGAGATTTCCTGTTGGAGAGCTCGTGGGATCTAGTTATTTTTCAGGTTTCATTCATTTCAGTTGAATCTTGTAATTTATTACCCCTCATTTGTTATCAAGGTGGAATATGTAATATGTAACCATGCTTATTGGATGTACCTCATTCGAGAAATGAGAGTTGTAATCTTATTGTTAAATAATTGTTATTTGAAATCATGTGGTATCTCTTATTCTTTGATGTAATTTATCATGTATGGAATGTATGTGTTCTTAATTTCTTAAGTAATTAAATGTTATGGTTTCAATTCATGTTTTTTGTTTGGGTTTTTAAGTAATCTCAGTCTCGTAACCTTAGAGGTTGTTGGAAATTGGTAATGAACTTGCATGTTAATTGTACTTAAACAAAAAAAAATTTGTGCATTTGAGTAGTTAATTGTAACTTCCTTTAGGGTTGTGTGGCAGGGCGTTACACACGGTATCAGAGCTCGGGTTTAAACACTGGGTACTCTGGGATTGTGATGAACCCATTAAGCTTTTAGTTGTGTAGGCTTTAAGTTGTGTACCTTGCCTAATACCTTGATGTGTCTGTGTAGGAATATGCCTCCCAGTCGCGGAAGAGGTAGACGGCATGGATGTGGCCGTGTAGGTGGTCATGATGGGAGTCAGCATGACTCTCCTTCTCATGTTTCACTTATTCCAAATCAAGAAGAACATCAGGCATCACATAATGTCCCAGGGGGTAGTGATCGACAGTAGAATTCTCTAGGGATTGTGGCTGCACATAGAGCACTTGAGGAGGCATTAGTGCTCCTTGGTCAAAGGCAGGTCGAGGTTCAGGGTAATCTGTTTGAGAGGGAAGTTCCACCTCAGTCAGAGATGCATATGAGAGATCTACTCAGAGCACATCCACCACTGTATGATGGATCAGGCACTGGGTTAGAGGCTGAGACTTGGCTTATAGACCTTGATAGGTTCTTTGCTATGCATCCTTACGATAGAAATACCAAAGTGCAATGTGCTATCATGCATCTACGGGGGTTCGTATCCACATGGTGGAGGTTGGAGGAGCAGAAGCTCCACATTGATATTAACTTAGTATCTTGGGAGATTTTTCTAGAGTGGTTCAGAGCTCGTTTCCTATCCGAGCACTATCATCAGCATTGAGGCAATGAGTTTCACACTTTCAGTCAGTTGGCCTTGTCAGTTGAGCAGTATGAGAAATGCTTCTATAAGCTCAAACAGTTTGCAGGGATAGGAGACGATGAGGGGATGTTGGTTCACCATTTTTGGGGGCTTAAACTCCAGTCTTAGTGGAGGTGTGAGGGTTTTTGAACCCAAAACCATGGAGAAAATAGTGGAGAAAGCACGTCTAGTAGAGGAGAATCTAGCCATGGCATTGGGAGGCCACATGGGTGTTTAGATAGGCAATAGTTCAGCAACAGGGTCTAGTGCTCGAGGAGGTCAGCCTCAAGGAGGTACACCTTCTAGGGCTCAGCAGGGACCTTCGCAGAGTGGTCAGCAGCAACAACAGGTTTCTCAGGGGAAACATAAAGGGTTCCAGCAGAGGCAAGGGGACAAGAACTGGAGGTGTATGAAATGTTTCATCTTTGAGCAGCCGACACAGAGTTCTCACTCCGCTTTCAGGGGTAGTGGGTAGTAGTCTAGTGCACCACCTGGAGGCAGGGGCTATGGCAGAGGTACTGGGTGTTTTGCATGTGGCCAATAGAGTCATATAGCTAGAATGTGTCCCAGCAGGGGCACATTTGGTTTTTATTAGGGACCAGTGGCATCTGAGCTGACAGTTGGAGATGCAGGCAGAGGGCATCATGTTTTTGTGGCAATTGATAACCGCCAGGTAGAGCATTAGAGTATTGTTGTTGAGACATATGGTATGTTGTTGGGTAACCCAGTTACCATTTTGTTTGATTCTAAAGCACAAGACTCCTTCATTTCTTCTTCTGTCGTGACGCGATGTAGACTGGGTACAGTAAGGCAAG
Organism: Sequoia sempervirens; assembly: GCA_007258455.2. Classification (NCBI taxonomy): domain Eukaryota; kingdom Viridiplantae; phylum Streptophyta; class Pinopsida; order Cupressales; family Cupressaceae; genus Sequoia; species Sequoia sempervirens. The sequence continues at coordinate 464,155,947 of VDFB02271358.1, forward strand.
TTGATAAGTGGAAGGTTGAGTTAGCCTCGGGTGTGAGAGTCACATCCCATTCCCGTGTACCAGAGTGTAGATTGGAGGTTAGACCTCTCCATACTACAATGGACCTCTGAGTTATTCCATTAGGTTCTTATGATGTTATCATAGGGATGGATTGGTTAGAGGTGCATAGTGAGGTCATAAATTGTCGACATAAGTTGATTTGATGCATTGAAGCATCTGGTAGAGAAGTAGAGATAGTGGGAGTTCAGAGGCTGATTTCCTTGAGGGTCATCTTAGCTATGCAGTTGAGAAGGTGTGTGCGTTAGGGTTTCTAGTTATTCACTATTATAGTGGATGATTTGGATTTAGGAGGTGGAGGAGAGAAAGTCTCTCTCGATAGTCACCCCATTATTCAAGAGTATTTTGATGTCTTTCGAGATGAGATTCTAGGGATGCCACCTCAGAGGGACATAGACTTCAAGATAGACCTTGTACCTGGATTGGAACCCATTTCACAAGCTCCTTATTGTTTTGTTGGGTGAAAATTATGTAATCAACTTTCGAAAGATTACACAACTTGGACTTCAGCCACAGCTATGTGAGATGTGAATCTCTCCTCTCGGAAAGGGGAGGCGCCCTTCTTACTGCTAAGAGAAACAATAGTAAATCACAAAAGTAATTACACAATGTACACGAAAGTCACGGAGCGGGGGGGGTGTGTTACATTCATACTTCTCTCTTTTTTGAGGAGAAGATGTTTACAATGCTTCCGTGTTAGGTTCGAATTCAACCCGATAACTTAGAAGCGAACAACTAGCGATTAATGCAATATCTCTATCTCGTCAAGCTGATGAGATACAGTAATTAACAACAAACAAAAGAAATAAAATGGGAAGCTCCACGAGAAGGCACAAAGTGGATTCGGCGCTTTATCGAGTCCCGGATCTGCATAAAGCGTGCGTTTGCTCACGTTAGAAGCACAAAGTCTTCTTAAGGCATAACAATTCTTGAGCGGCATGAGCGATTACAAGCACAAAGTCTTGTAGATCATCCAACCAAAATGTCAGCGAGCACGAACGATTACAAGCACAAAGTCTTGTAGATCTTTCGACAAAGTATCGAAGAGAATGAATAATTATAAGCACAAAGTCTCATAGATTATCCAACAAGAACATGCATGAGCATGAATGATTATAAGCGCAAAGTCTTATAGATCACTCAACCAATGATAAACAAAATAACAATGCAATCTAAATAATAGATGTAACACAAAGTTTACATCAACCACTTAGAGTCTTTCAGATTTCTCGAACTAATCACTACCAAATCAAATCAACTTACAAAAGTATCGAATCCAACACAAAGTTTGGCTTGCAATCCTTTCCTTTATTGATTGAATCTCATTCACAAAATATGAACGCAAAGTTTCACAAGTTTGCTTACAAAAGGGCAGCACTTCGTTGCAATAGACTAAAAGATATGTTACAATGAAAATCCCTCCCAATATATAGAAAGAGGGATGAGCAAAAGAAGGAAAGAGATTGAGAAAATTAAGGAAAGTTAGGTGAGCGATTTTTGGAGATCTCACCTAACTTTGACCAAAGTCAAAGTGTAATTTGTTTTCAAAATATTACATCTTTGGACTTGGTGTAATTACAATTTACAAAATGACATTCGAAAATGTCGAGAAATATTTACAAGATGCATTATGGGATGCACCGGAAATGTCTAACACTGGAGAATAGGAGGCTGCTTCACGTCTTTTTGCATTGGGCGCGGAAGTCTTCAAATTTCCTCCTAGTCTCCTGCACGAACTTCTCATCTGGACCAACGGTGTAATCCACAATGGTGTGGATTCTCGTGATCGATCTCATGGCGGATGAGTGAACCTTCTTGCACCTGTCAAGATGCGTCTTCAGGTTGTCCAATGTGAGCCTTGTATCACAAATGATGTTCAGTGAAGCTTCTGAGAAGTCTGAGCTGTCAATCAAATTCATGATGGCTTCTTTGAAGATCAGGGATATTTCTGCGGCCGGTAGGAAGATACGATTGTCCTCAAGAAGTTGACCAGGCAACTCTCTGATACTTTTGTCAAGAATGTTGCGATGCCCATCGACATCTTCCTGTACTTGGTGAAGATCTTCAATGAGAGATTGAACCACTTGAATCCTGTGTTTTAGTGATTCTTTTACCTCTACAAACTTTTCTTTGTCGGGAATTACCCTAACCTCCACCAATTTGCTGAGCTTTACCTGTTTCATTTCCGACCATGACAACAGGCATTTTTCCATGTCT
>VDFB02271358.1:464158320-464220043 GCA_007258455.2 Sequoia sempervirens
TATCTAATAATTAGCATACTACCTTTTATAATCCACATAAGGTGATAACGTTAAACTAGCATTTAAGGCTTCAATTATTGAGACATCATCTAAAACAATTTAAAGAAAATGTAGATACATATTTTAATTATAGCTACTTCAAATATTGCCCTATTAATAATCTCTCATTAATTTTGCACATTAGGAGGTTATCATATCATAATACTTGAAGGAATTATTGTTAAAGAGAACTTAGAATACAAGTGTGTCAAAAATTAGCACCTACTAGAAACTTCTAAAGGACTCCCCTATGATCTAAACCATAACCAATTAAGACTAGAAATCCTATGACAATTTAATCTCGAGTTTTCTATCGACAATAAGACATTTAGCATTGAATTGTGCACACATCTTTTTGATCATTTAATTCCCTAATTAACTATTCCTTAGCTACAAGATTGATATATTTTGTAACCTACATAAAGACAAAATTCTTTCTTCCAAGTTAAAAGATTCCACAACCTATTTATCCAAGTAAAATTTTTGAATTTCAATTGCAGATCTTAGATAATAGCCAGAAGCGAGTATCTATGTGCAAAAATAAATATATATATTCCTATCAACAAATAAACTTAAATCTTAAGCTACAACCATTATATGAACCATTCCAAATTCCCACACACTACAAAATCTAGAAGTGCGAAATGCAGGGTAGGATGCCATGTACAGGTATGAATATCCATGAGAGAGGAGAGCCATCGATTGGACAACTGAGGGCGATAGAGTAACGCAGGAGGTCTAGGAATACAGTAACACAAGATAAGCACAAAATTAATTTAGCAAGGAGGCTCACAATATCACCAAGTTAATGAGTATGATGGAGCACATTCAAACATTGTAACCTTTGCCAACAATCAATAAGCACACAGAAAACAAGATGAAGGGATTTCTTACATAAGGATAATCTTCAGATTATGTCATATTGCTCAATAAAACAGGGGAATGTATGAAGAGGAGAAATATTATAAAGCGCCACAACTTAGACAGGTTGACAATAAAATCAGAGAGGCTATTTAATTTAATATACCTTTGCAAGTCTAAAAGTTGAAGCTGTGCTAACTTACCAAAGGTTTTAGGGAGGCTATTTAATTATGTACAATACCTCAACTCTAAATGTGGTAATTGTGACAGGTTTCCAAGTGTATTAGAAAGTGTATATTGTAATTTGGAAATATTGCCATCTTCTTGCTTTATTATAGTTATTTTCAAATGCTACAACTGCGATAGATTGTCAGTAGAATCAAGCAGGCTATTTAAACCTTTAAACTCCCTATTAAGTTTAAGTGTTACGGTTGAGACTAGTTGATAATGAAATCAGAGAGATTATTTATGGCTTCTTTCCTTCCCTGCCCACTATTAAAATAATTGAATCTTGTAGTTGGAAATAGAATTCGAGTCTCAATCACACGATTCCTTGAATAATCAATTAAACCCACAAATAGTTAGATGAAATTGTAGAGTATGGAAGCAAATAATGACAAGGATAACATGATTAGACCCCTATTCTTAGAATTTATTGAAGAGGCTTAGAATTTTTTCAAACATTTGCATGGATTCATACATAAATGCATAGACAAGGCATGTGAACAGTTTGACAAAATATCTTCAGTAGTGAGGTCTCATTACATGCAATGGTTGCAGGATATGTACGCAAAATGCAGAAGCAATGACAAGCATGAGATTGCTTCAGAGGAATGAGGGCGCATAGACAGGGTAGAGAACTATTTGACAGAATGCCACAAAGAAATGTGAGTTGAGAGTCCACAATAATTACAAGATGTGCGCAAAAATAGGTTTGAAATAATTCAAGATGCTACTATTAGACTAGTATACCAAAAGATAGTATTATAGAATATTGCAACAATGAAAGAAGATCATCGAAGTTACGAGGCGAAGGAATCAATTTTGTGGGTGGAAGCATCGACATCACTTAGTCAGAGGTTCATCAAGGAATAGAGGAGAAACCACAAAATCTGTTGTCTAGACATAGACTATCAATTAGCAAACGCATGAAGGCATTCCCGCTATGCTTTATGGAAAATAGACTCAGGTAAGACAGGGTCCAAGACTTAGCCAGTATGAAGGATGCAAATACCATCTTGACTTTCATAGGCTAAAGGTAGTTTATAAATATTATAAACAAGATATGTTAAGATCTAGGCATACCTCTTAAGTATCAAATACATTACTTGCATAAAGTTGTAAAGCCAATGCCCCAAGCCCATGATCATAATTCCTGTGCTGGATACGTTCAACATTCTAATCAGCAATATACGCCCATAGAATAGTCACCAATTCTACTGCGGGTTCCCCCCCTTTATCCTTCGTAGCAACCTAAAGATATTGAGCCCTGTCCCTGAGATGATGAACTGTCGTAATACCTTTCCCCAACTCCTCCCCGCTGCAGAGCGACACCAGAGATGCCTAAAAATATATCCCCCTTTCATTTTGGTTACAAAGAATCTTCAAAAGCCTTTCGTTCTCCCCCAAAACCGGTACATGCACATCCTATATTTGGTAATCATTAACATCATCCCTTCCATGCAAAGCTGTTACAAACTAACACTCATGCATATAAATGCATTTAATTGTATTCCAAATTAACAATTTAAATAATTATTTTATTTATTCTTTAATATCGTTAGCATCTATTTCAATTATCTAAAGGATTTTAAAATTAATAATCTTATTTTGATGAAATGATTAATCAAAGTACTAATAACTAGGTTTAAATCAAATGAGATAAATGCCCGAGCACAAATGAAACTGCAAAAATACTGATGGACCAACCGGCCAACACCAATAATGTGAAATATTGAGGGCATTACAGGTGGCATTGACATCCACACTCCACCTCAATGGAATTACCATTGGCCAAGCAATTTGATTTTGGAGAATTTTTCATTGCACATAAGTATAGTTTCTCTTGAATAGAACTAGAGATAACTTTTATGATGAAATGCTTACTATTGAGTGAGATGCTCATGATCTTCAATGTGTTTTTCTTTCTTTGAAAATAAGATTCTTTGGTAAGAGTAAAATAACCCCAACTATCATATAGTAAAGTGGTATTTTTACAAGTATCCATTTGAAGCTCTTCCATAAATATTCAAAGCCATATTAATTCTTCAGGAGCTACATTTTTATTTTTTGTTTTGATTAAAAAAATAGAAGATATCTTTCTTAAAAGTGTTACATCATCCATGTAAGAGTGCATGTACCATTTATTTTGAAGATACAATCTATGGTAGATTTCCTTAAATGTAATTATCGACATAGTCAGTAACACAATAATCAAATAAATTTGATTCTTGGTGTATATTTTTTAATATGCATTGTCAATTGCTAATGAGCATATAGTATTTCCCATAAATCTAGAATATAGTCAATAATTTGATGATATTTAGTGAGTAGATCATATGATATTTTCTTGATATAAACGTGAATAATTTATCATGTTTCTTTTAATGAAAAAATGCCATTTTATATAAATGATCTGTTAAAAGTTGAATCAACAGGTGAGCTATCCTTTTCAAGCTTGCTCCCCAAATAGTTTATGGGGGTGATACCCAACCATTATAAGTAGGTGCATTTATACCCAAAAAATTTAGATTTTTAGAGTATGCATTGAACTCCTTAGATAGTTGTGAAAAAAAAAATATAATCTTTTAACTTTATGATGAAAGAGCATCCCTAGTTGTAAAGCGATATTGTATCAACCAAAAACATTTCTTTTCTTTCAATTTAGTCTATATTTGTCTCAACAGTTTCTTCTATATTTATTGTTGTGTCATTTCTCAACTCATGGAGTAGGATATAGCTTCTACGCAAGGCCATTTACAACATATCTAGATTTTTGGAGATTTTCATTCGTTTACAGAAAGTTATCGCTCATAGAATTCCATTGTGCCGATTTGGCTTAGTTGGTTGTGTGGACCTTTTCTGCAATGTGTGGAGCTTAATGGAACATCATTCAAGCATTTTACTTCAAAGGGTAACTTTCTTGGAAATTTGTAATTTATTTCACTTACCAATGGATTATCTTTTCATGCTTGAGGATGACCTACACAATTGAATTACTTTAGGTTCGTAAACCCTTGAGGTTGACACAGATCATAATTAGAGCTTGAGATTCATATTTAAGATCATTCTAATCCTTTGAAAAGTAGTTAGTTTATCTAATCAAGTAGATCAATAGTAGTAGTCCACAATTCAATCCAACCTTCTAGGCTGTGGAATGTAATAAGGCATTGTGCCAATTACAATATCTATAATTCCCTTGTGGTAGGCCTGTGAGCCCTAATTATTCTGCATATGAGGCATATGATGCATGTAATACTGGAAGTTGTTAAATCAATAATAATATGTTTTATGTAGCACCCCTCCATTTTTTGCTCTTTGATTGGACAATGTTCTTCTTTGTTATGCTTTGTTTCTGTTAATACTTTGACTATGGTACTTGGTTACTATTTGATCACTAACTGTAAAGCGATGTGAATGTTATATTTTGATGTGATGGTATTTTATTATGATGTTATCATTATGGCATGCTTTGGATTAGCTTAGCAGATATTTGAATTAATGATGCTTTATGCTTTTGATTATATTATTGATATTAGATTCATAAGTTAGTAATATTTTATTAGTGAAGGGGACAGGATTGCACCACTCGCTTGCGAGCACCTTGCGATTCCACGATTTCCTCTTCACAGTGTGTTTTATTATGTTATATATATGCATATTCGATATACTCTTTGTTGGCAGGTTGATAGGTATAGGACATCGACTCCACCTAGTTTCACAGGTTTGAGCGTGTCCATTGCCCAATGGTATTCGATTGGGAGATCGTAGCTAGGTTTTCCATGCCAAGTCGTCACCCTGGTCATAGTGTGTCATCGGATTTTAGTCGGGTTAAGTTGCTTTAATATTGTTCATCTCACCTTGATTTTATTTAATTGCAAGTTGGAAAAGGTAATTAAATGGCTTTATGTATTTAAGTTGTTTATCTGGTTATAATGTTAGAAATGTTATTTAATTTATTAATTAATTTAATTTAATTAATAAAATAATCTAATCTTGGATTAGATTTATTTTATTGATTAATTAAATTAATTGTGTTGAATTGAATTAAGTTATTCATTTTGGAATTAATAGATATTTTGATTGAAATTGGAAAAATGAAAATATGTTTTAATTTGCATTTTTTTGAAAATTAGAATGTAAAAGAAATTTAAGATATTTCCTATTCTGTTTTTGAAAATTTATGAGGGTGGTTGGATAGATATTTCATTTTTTTTCTATTATTGGGATTTTGATGGAGTTTTTGGGAGAGGATGAAAAAAATTGAAAAACAAAAGGAGGAAAGGAATTTCTGGTTTGGTTTTGGGATTTGTAGAAGTAAGTTGGATTTCTTGGAGGAGTTGGAATTAGAAGAAGAATTTAGAACACCATTGACAACCTTTCAAGATTTTGGGAAAACCAGGTTTTCTTCATATTAAATTAGTTTTCATTTTGAAAGGTTTCACAATTTTTGTTATGTTGATTGAAAATATTTAAACTCTGTTTGATTTACAAGAAAAACCCAGGTTAAATCTTGCTTCAAAACTTGAAACCTTAGTCTTGAAATGAACTTCAAAAATTGCATTATGGTTATAAATGTTTCATTCTAAAATTTATTTGCTCAATTTGTTTGTGAAATTATAAATCTGAGTATATATATATATATATATATATATATATATATATATATATATATCATTTTATATTTGCACATGTGTTATGCTAGTGATTTTTTTTTAAAATGAAAAAAAAAGTTTTCACCCCTGGCAAAATCGTGGATTAAAAATCCGCAGGGGTTTTAAGAAATTATTTTTGTTGTAAAAAAAATAAATTAAAATTGAGTTTGTGGGGAGCCGTGCCCAGCGCGTCCCCCACACCTACTACTGCCGCCGCCGCCAAAACTAGGGACAACTATGTATAAACACAGCCACTGCCCCTTTTGGGGGTGTCGACTGTGTTTACACATAGTCACCCCCAGTAATCGGGCCGGTTGTGTGTAAACACAACTGATCGACCAGTGTGCTTGGCGCGTGCGACCCTTGAAAACACGCTTTGACTTTTGTAATTTCGTTTTTTTTTTAAGATTAAAATATATTTTAATATTTTCAATATTATATTTTATAATATTAAAATATTAATATATATTAGTAAAATATATATTAATATTTAATATTATATTATATAATATTAAAATATATATTAATATTTAATATTATATTATATAATATTAAAATATTAACACATATAAATATTAAATAATTAAATATATATATATATATATATATATATATATAATATATATGCATAGGTATATATATATCATATGAGGATATATATATTATATATATTATTTTATATATATATGTAATTGAGTTATTAATTTTATTATATGTATATATACATATATTAAAATTGTTGATTTTAAAATGACATTTAAATATAATTGAGGAATTTAAAATATTGTGTTCATAGTCAAATTATTGATTTTATTTTAAAAATAATATATTTGAAAGGACAAATATTGGATTTAAATGTAATGTGTTTAATAGCGAGATTAATTGATTTTTAAATGATTTATTTTGCAAAGGACCAATAGTTATTTTTAAATGATAGGTTCTGGATCATAGAAGTAAATGTTTATTATTAATTAAGAGCAATTAGGGAATTACATATCTAGTTAAATTTTATCCTTTGTTTGAAAAAGACATAATTTAATTAGTGTTATTGCAGAAATAAACTATTGAATTTTATTAGAGGAAGTGGATTTAGGGAATCCAAAGTAAATTTAGTTCCTATTAAATTGCTCTTTTAAATGTGATTTCTTCTATTATCGCTTTGGGGGAAATTGATTAGAAGGGTTGTTAAGTCTTCCAGATGGGGTTTTCATTTGATTGTGTGCGTTTTTGTAATATGTTAGTCAACCCTTGTATTTCCTTGGGTAGTGCGTCTTAATATATCCAGTTAGATACCCGGTTATCACGAACGGGATGTGTTGACTTTATGTCGTGGATAGGGATTTAATATCCTTAGGTGGCACCTGTGTACCCTTGGGTTGTGCAATTATTCCACATGTTGTCTTAGAGGAGTGGCTTGCAATGAGGGCTGACACACAAAGTGGTGCCAGGGTAACTCGTTGTAAGTTAGTTAATCCAGTGATAACATAAATAAATTGATTAGAGGAATAGGTAGTATCAAACACTTAATAAGATTATTTTTTCCTCGCTCATGGAAACAAGGGCTTGTATAGACTTGGGATGGGACGAGAAGTCCTGGAATGGAAAGATCTTTATCTTGTCTTCATGAGAGATAATTGATTCTGCATTGGTTTGCATGAGGGGCCGGGAGTCATTAGACATTTCCAGGATATCTTGAGATGGGGGCTGGGACCTAGGAAGACTTACCAGGATAACCCATGTAACATTATGATGACACTTCTCCTAAGTCAGCAATATGTTTGTATCACTGACACAATTGATTATTTAACTCTGGAAGCATTGTAGCCATTGTGTTTTTGATAAAAGGGATAAACAGGTTTTACAGGGACCCGAAACCACAAAGTAACATTACAAACAAAGACCAAAACAAAGGTCTGAAAGACAAAAAGGCTGCCAGAGAGAAAAAAAACTAGCTAAAATAGACAACCACAAAAAACTGCAAAAAAGCCATCAGAAGGCCAGTAGACAGACAAATCGGGGCCCAGCCACAGCTAATCCATAGTCTTTAGAAGCTCGTCAGCAACCTCTTCCAGGTCCACCATATCCTGGACCCCCTCCATGAAAATCTGAGTCATATTTGGGGTAGACAGGGCTTTTCTTTTCATACTTGATCTAGTGCGCCTAGAAACCCCCATGTCCTCATCCTAGTCTTTCTCCTTATCTAAGTCAACAATCAACGCTCTGTTTTGGGTTTTCTCCATTCTTTCGGTAAAGGCTTTGATGATTAAAGAATTATGTTTGGCTATTCTGTAATTCTGATCAGCAATTTTTTTCATGGTTCCTTTAATTTTATCAAGATCATTTTCAATAGCACTATCCTTTTGCATGCTAGCCTTCACAAAGGTATTCTTCTCCACTTCGAACTGTATTCGCCCAACAACTTTGGCTTCAATTTCCCCTAACTTACTATGAAGAGACAGATTTTTGGTCTTCAACTCACTGATTTCATAAAATAACCATTTGGCAGAATTAAATTGGTCCTCAGAGCATCTCTTGGCAGTGCCAACGAAGTCAAAAGGGGGGTCACAATCAAAATAGACACCAATATTAACCGACTCCACACCTCTGGGAGGGCTACGATTCTCCTTTTGAATATTTTGAGGGGAGTGGGGATCCTCAAGACTGACCTCGAACGCTTTAGCAGAAACAACAGGAGAATCTTCAGGATAGGAAACTAACTTCTTAGTCGGAGAACTAGAGCTCGCCAAAATAGCATTAGGGTTAGCGCGGCCGGGAGCAGGCACCAGAGGGCTGGGGGGAGTGGCTAGAGGTAGAAGGGGGGGCAGGGGAAGCAGGGAGAGCTTGAAACGGCCAGGAGTAACATTAGTCCCAGATATACTAGGCTCAGTATCATCCTCATCAGGCTCCGAAGGGGCTAAAGGGTTTGAGAGGGCAGGCATATTCTAAAAGTGCTCATAAATGAGCCTTAAAAGACCCGTGTGAAGAATCGGGTATCTTTTAGGGCTCCTACTGTGGTCAGAAAAGCTATTTCTTAGGGAACAGAGCAAAAAGAAAGGGATGGAAACATGCACCTTATGCCGGAAGTGATTGAGCAGCACGAAGCGGTATCCATAAACCCTAGTGAAGCGGACGTCAAGAGTGATGTACTCCATAATAACCCTTAGCACTTTTCTCCATAAAGCTTTTATGGTGTCCGCTTCATAGTAACTGTTCGACATCTTGACAAGTTTTTGCTTCTCTGTTTCGGTCTTAGAGAACCTCATCACAGCTTCATCAGAGAATTTCCTAGCTCTAAAAAATTTATGCTCTTCAATCGGGATACCAGTAACCTCTGCAATCAAAGCTTCATCAATCTGAACTTTCCTCCCAAAGAGGAGAACCTCCCCATTGTTCCAGTTTTTCTCAAAGAAATCAGTAATCTCCTCCAGAGGGCCATGGAGTTTCTTGATGAACGGAAGTAAGCCACCACTTCTTATTTTGCTCCACACTTTAGTGTTCTTGGTGTGTGACTCGAAACTGGTAGGTTCGACCCTCTTCGGTTCCCCACCCATTTTTGAGATCTTGGTGCAAATACTGTTGCAAATGGAGAACTTGTTCTAGATAGTTCCTTTGCTTCGTAGGACCCACAAAGCGTGCCAAGGTAAATAATTACTTTGCCGGATACTCTCGGCCCTATGTAGTCTACTTATTTTGTTAGTCATGACTCGTACCTTCATCATTATTACAAGAAGCCGCCACTTTTCCATTCACCGCATCAAGCACCAATAAAGCTTGAACATTAGAATGGAGGTCAATCCTTTTGTGCCACGTAAGGATTTTATCACTCTTAACTCCCTCATTAGCAAAAAAATCCTCAACTGCATTCGCCTCGCGATAAGCATGAGTGATTTTAATTCTGTCGAACTTACTAAGTAAAACCTTAGCATGTTCAATCCAGTTTTTAATCGACCATGCGGGCTGGGACCTACCACAAAGGTTGTCTATTATATTTTTTGAATCACCTTCAAGCCATAAATTTTTACATTTAATTTCTACTACTAGGTTGATTATGTAATAAGTGCCCGCCACTTTTGCCACGTGATTAGTTTGGACCCCCAAAGGGGTGGCAACAGCTCCCATAAAGTTACCTGCCGAGTCCCTTAGGACCCCACCACACCCAGCCTTCCCCGGATTTCCTTTGTAACCATTGTGTTAAATGATGTGGTATTTGTATTTAATTCAGTTCAGTTATGTATTAGCCTATGTCTAGAGGTAGATGGTCTTGTCTAGGAATCCATGTTACTATCTCCTAGTACAGGGGTGAGCCTTCAAGTATCACTTGGTTGGGTGGAACGTGCACCTTACTCCGTTGGGTTTTCTTCTTGTTCGTGTGGATGAGATTTCCTGTTGGAGAGCTCATGGGATCTAGTTATTTTTCAGGTTTCATTCATTTCAGTTGAATCTTGTAATTTATTACCCCTCATTTGTTATCAAGGTGGAATATGTAATATGTAACCATGCTTATTGGATGTACCTCATTTGGGAAATGAGAGTTGTAATCTTATTGTTAAATAATTGTTATTTGAAATCATGTGGTATCTCTTATTCTTTGATGTAATTTATCATGTATGGAATGTATGTGTTCTTAATTTCTTAAGTAATTAAATGTTATGGTTTCAATTCATGTTTTTTGTTTGGGTTTTTAAGTAATCTCAGTCTCGTAACCTTAGAGGTTGTTGGAAATTGGTAATGAACTTGCATGTTAATTGTACTTAAACAAAAAAAAAATTGTGCGTTTGAGTAGTTAATTGTAACTTCCTTTAGGGTTGTGGCAGGGCGTTACACACGGTATCAGAGCTCGGGTTTAAACACTGGGTACTCTGGGATTGTGATGAACCCATTAAGCTTTTAGTTGTGTAGGCTTTAAGTTGTGTACCTTGCCTAATACCTTGATGTGTCTGTGTAGGAATATGCCTCCCAGTCGCGGAAGAGGTAGACAACGTGGATGTGGCCGTGTAGGTGGTCATGATGGGAGTCAGCATGACTCTCCTCCTCATGTTTCACTTTTTCCAAATCAAGAAGAACATCAGGCATCACATAATGTCCTAGGGGGTAGTGATCGACAGTAGAATCCTCTAGGGATTGTGGCTGCGCATAGAGCACTTGAGGAGGCATTAGTGCTCCTTGGTCAAAGGCAAGTCGAGGTTTAGGGTAATCTGTTTGAGAGGGAAGTTCCACCTCAATCAGAGATGCATATGAGAGATCTACTCAAGGCACATCCACCACTGTATGATGGATCAGGCACTGGGTTAGAGGCTGAGACTTGGCTTATAGACCTTGATAGGTTCTTTGCTATGCATCCTTACGATAGAAATACCAAAGTGCAATGTGCTATCATGCATCTACGAGGGTTCGTATCCACATGGTGGAGGTTGGAGGAGCAGAAGCTCCACATTGATATTAACTTAGTATCTTGGGAGATTTTTCTAGAGTGGTTCAGAGCTCGTTTCCTATCCGAGCACTATCATCAGCATTGAGGCAATGAGTTTCACACTTTCAGTCAGTTGGCCTTGTCAGTTGAGCAGTATGAGCAATTCTTCTATGAGCTCAAACAGTTTGCAGGGATAGGAGACGATGAGGGGATGTTGGTTCACCATTTTTAGGGGCTTAAACTCCAGTCTTAGTGGAGGTGTGAGGATTTTTGAACCCAAAACCATGGAGAAAATAGTGGAGAAAGCACGTCTAGTAGAGGAGAATCTAGCCATGGCATTGGGAGGCCACATGGGTGTTTAGATAGGCAATAGTTCAGCAACAGGGTCTAGTGCTCGAGGAGGTCAGCCTCAAGGAGGTACACCTTCTAGGGCTCAGCAGGGACCTTCGCAGAGTGGTCAGCAGCAACAACAGGTTTCTCAGGGGAAACATAAAGGGTTCCAGCAGAGGCAAGGGGACAAGAACTGGAGGTGTATGAAAAGTTTCATCTTTGAGCAGCCGACACAGAGTTCTCACTCCACTTTCAGGGGTAGTGGGTAGCAGTCTAGTGCACCACCTGGAGGCAGGGGCTATGGCAGAGGTACTGGGTGTTTTGCATGTGGCCAACAGAGTCATATAGCTAGAATGTGTCCCAACAGGGGCACATTTGGTTTTTCTTAGGGACCAGTGGCATCTGAGCCGACAGTTGGAGATGCAGGCAGAGGGCATCATGTTTTTGTGGCAGTTGATAACTGCCAGGCAGAGCATTAGAGTACTGTTGTTGAGACATATGGTATGTTGTTGGGTAACCCAGTTACCATTTTGTTTGATTCTGAAGCACAAGACTCCTTCATTTCTTCTTCCGTCGTGACGCGATGTAGACTGGGTACAGTAAGGCAAGTTGATAAGTGGAAGGTTGAGTTAGCCTCGGGTGCGAGAGTCACATCCCATTCCCGTGTACCAGAGTGTAGATTGGAGGTTGGACCTCTCCATACTACAATGGACCTCTGAGTTATTCCATTGGGTTCTTATGATGTTATCATAGGGATGGATTTGTTAGAGGCGCATAGTGAGGTCATAAATTGTCGACGTAAGTTGATTTGATGCATTGAAGCATCTGGTAGAGAAGTAGAGATAGTGGGAGTTCAGAGGTTTATTTCCTTGAGGGTCATCTTAGCTATGCAGTTGAGAAGGTGTGTGCGTTAGGGTTTCCAGTTATTCACTATTATAGTGGATGATTTGGATTTAGGAGGTGGAGGAGAGAAAGTCTCTCTCGATAGTCACCCCATTATTCAGGAGTATTTTGATGTCTTTCGAGATGAGATTCTAGGGATGCCACCTCAGAGGGACATAGACTTCAAGATAGACCTTGTACCTGGATTGGAACCCATTTCACAAGCTCCTTATTGTTTGACCACCCAGGATCTGAAAGAGCTTCACTTGCAGCTTGAGGAGTTGTTAGAAAAGGGTTTCATTCGCCCTAGTGTTTCTCCATGGGGAGCACCAGTTATCTTCATGAAGAAGAAGGATGGTTCACTTTGGTTATGTATTGATTACCGACAGTTGGAAAAATTGACCATCAGGAATTGATATCTGCTTCCTAGGATTGATGATCTATTTGATCAGATCAAAGGTGCCATGATCTTTTCTAAAATTGATCTTAAGTTGGGATATCATTAGCTTCGTATCTTCGACTCAGACATCCATAAGACAACGTTTTGAACACGGTATGGTCACTATGAGTTCACAGTAGTACTGTTCGGGTTGACGAATGCACCCTCTATGTTCACGAGTATGATGAACGGGGTATTTTGTACGTACCTAGACAAATTTATCCTTGTGTTCCTTGATGACATTTTGATATACTCTAGGACAGTGGAAGAGCATGAGGAACATTTGTGGCAAGTATTATAGTGCTTATGGGATAATCATCTTTATGCTAACTTGGTGAAGTGTGAATTCTTCAAGACTGAGGTCCAGTACCTTGGTCATGTGATCTTAGGGGAAGGTATTTCAGTGGATCTCGCAAAGATCCAAGTGATCTCAAATTGGCCTGCACCCACAAATGTGGCAGAGATACGTAGCTTTATGGGGCTAGCAGGTTATTACAAGCACTTTGTGTAGGGCTTTTCGAGAATAGGGTATCCTATCGCCTCCCTCCAGAGGAAAGGGAAGAGGTTTGTGTGGTCAGAGAAGTGTGAGGTAGCATTTCAAAATCTTAAGGAGAAGCTGACCATCACACCAATACTTGTGATACCTAATCTAACTGGGGACTTTGTAGTTTGTACAGATACATCCTTGGAGGGATTAGGTGCAGTGTTGATGTAGGAGGGTTGTTTCATTGCATGCGAGTCACAAAAGCTCAAGGATCATGAGCTGAACTACCCCACACATGATCTTGAGTTAGCGGCAGTTGTTCATGCATTGAAAAGATGGAGGCATTTCCTTCTTGGCCATAGGTTTGAGTTACACAGTGATCACATAAGCCTTTAGTATATTTTCACGTAGCCCAACCTTAATGTTAGGTAGAGGTGTTGGATGGAGTTTCTCTGTGAATATGACTTCAAAGTGAAGTATATCCAGGGAAAGGAGAATGTTGTAGTGGATGCACTCAGTAGCAGGAGACATGAGATATCTGAGTTGACTCTTGTTGTAGATTTGCAGAGTTGGATTCTTTCTACCCTTCCAGTGGATAGTTGGTATCAGGAGGTTAGGACAAAGATTGAGGCAGGCAGACCCCTTAAGGGCAGGGATTCAGGATATTCTCTAGATTCAGATGAGATATTGAGGCACATGGGACACATATACGTTCCTTCATTAGGTGATATTCACACCTTGGTCATGACTGAAGCACATCATGCACCTTATTCAGCCCATCCAGGGGTGAAGAAGATGCATACAGATCTGCGCTAGTTGTATTTCTAGCTAGGAATGAAGTGAGATATTGTAGATTATGTGTCGCGATGTCTTGAGTGTCAGCTGGTGAAGGCTGAACACCAACATCCAAAAGGGATTTTGCAACTACATTTAGTACCAGAGTGGAAGTGGGATATAATCTCATTAGATTTCATTGTTGGTTTACCCAACTCTTTGAGATGGCATGATGAGATTATGGTGACAATTGATAGGTTGATGAAGGTAGCACACTTCTCACCTATTCTCTCTTCCTATACTGCATCGTCCATAGCCAGAGTGTTCATGGAGGACATAGTGAGGTTACATGGTATTCTGCGTCAGATTATTTCTGATAGGGATCCAGTGTTCACCTCAGCTCTTTGGACTTCATTATAACATGCGATGGGGACACAGTTGAACTTCAGTTCATCTTATCACCTAGAGACAGATGGACAGACTAAGAGGGTCAATCAAATCCTCGAGGATATGTTATGTATGTATGTGATGGACCAGTAGATGCGATGGGAAGATTATCTCTATTTGGTAGAGTTCGCTTATAAAAAATGGTTTCCAGAGTTTTATCTGAATGCCTCCATTCCAAGCATTGTATGGGTGACCATGTCGCACTCCCTTGAGTTGGGATCAACTGGAGGATAGAGTAAATTTGGGTCCTGAGATGTTGCAAGATATGGAGCAGTAGGTGGATAGGATTAGAGAGCACTTGGTGGCAGCGTAGGATAGATAGACGAAGTATGCGGATATGCATAGAGTGGATCATCAATTTTCTGTGAGCGATCTTGCGGGTACGTTTGTGAAAGAGTCCAATCTGTTATGGGAAGGGCTCTAAGTTGGTGCCTCACTTTGTCAGACCCTTCGAGATACTCGAGAAGATTGGTCCAATTGCTTACTGTCTTGCTTTACCGCCTAGTCTCTCGTGTATTCATGATGTATTTCATGTTTTAGTTCTTTGGCTGTACCATCCAAACATTTATCATGTACTTGATTGGAATGCATTATAGGTAGAGGATAGGCAATTGGCTTTGGAGCCCATGGCTGTAATGGAGCACAAAACGCTAGCTCTTCGAGGGTGAGATATTGACCAGGTTAGGGTCTAGTGGGATCTCAGGGATGATACGTCATCCACTTGGGAAGATGCAGCTAGAATGAGGGAGCTCTATCCCTATTTATTCACAGGCTTCTAGGAGTAAGCCTAACCCTAGGGGGAGGATGTAGCACCCCTCCATTTTTTTCTCTTTGATCAGACAATGTTCTTATTTGTTATGCTTTGTTTCTGTTAATACTTTGAATATGGTAGTTGGTTACTATTTGATCACTAACTGTAAAGCGATGTAAATGTTATATTTTGATGTGATGGTATTTTATTTTGATGTTATCATTATGGCATGCTTTGGATTAGCTTAACAAATATTTGAATTAATGATGCTTTATGCTTTTGATTATATTATTGATGTTAGATTCATAAGTTAGTAATATTGTATTGGTGAAGGGGATGAGATTGCAACACTCGCTTGCAAGCACCTTGCAATTCCACGATTTCCTTTTCATGGTGTGTTTTATTATGTTATATATATGCATGTTTGATATACTCTTTGTTTGCAGGTTGACAGGTACAGGACATCGACTCCACCTGATTTCACAGGTTTGAGCGTGTCCATTGCCCAATGGTATTCGATTGGAAGATAGTAGCTAGGTTTTCCATGCCAAGTCATCACCTTGGTCATAGTGTGTCATTGGGTTTTAGTCGAGTTAAGTTGCTTTAATATTATTCATCTCACCTTGATTTTATTTAATTACAAGTTGGAAAAGGTAAATAAATGGCTTTATGTATTTAAGTTGTTTATTAAATTTATCTGCTTATAATGTTAGAAATGCTATTTAATTTATTAATTAATTTAATTTAATTAATAAAATAATCTAATCTTGGATTAGATTTATTTTATTGATTAATTAAATTAATTGTGTTGAATTGAATTAAGTTATTCATTTTGGAATTAATAGATATTTTGATTGAAATTGGAAAAATGAAAATATGTTTTAATTTGCATTTTTTTGAAAATTAGAATGTAAAAGAAATTCAAGATATTTCCTATTCCGTTTTTGAAAATTTATGAGGGTGGTTGGATAGATATTTCATTTTTTTCTATTATTGGGATTTTGATGGAGATTTTAGGGGAGGATGAAAAAATTGAAAAACAAAAGGAGGAAAGGAATTTCTGGTTTGGTTTTGGGATTTGGAGAAGTAAGTTGGATTTCTTGGAGGAGCTAGAATCATAAGAAGAATTCAGAACACCATTGACAACCTTTCAAGCTTTTGGGAAAACTAGGTTTTCTTCGTATTCAATTAGTTTTCATTTTGAAAGGTTTCACAATTTTTGTTATGCTGATTGAAAATATTTAAACTTTGTTTGATTTACAAGAAAAACCTAGGTTAAATCTTGCTTCAAAACTTGAAACCTTAGTCTTGAAATGAACTTCTTCAAAAATTGCATTATGGTTATAAATGTTTCATTCTAAAATTTATTTGCTCAATTTGTTTGTGAAATTATAAATCTGAGTATATATATATATATATCATTTTATATTTGTGCATGTGTTATGCTAGTGATTTTTTTTTAAAAATGAAAAAAAAAGTTTTCACCCCTGGCAAAGTTGCGGATTAAAAATCCACAAGGGTTTTAAGAAATTATTTTTGTTGTAAAAAATAAAATAAAATTGAGTTTATGGGGAGCCGCGCCCAATAGGTCCCCCACACCCGCTATCACCGTTGTCGCCCAAACTAGGGATGACTGTGTTTAAACAAAGCCGACTGACTAGTGTGCTTGGCATGCACGACCCTAGAAAACATGCTTTGACTTTTGTAATTTCATTTTTTTTAAAGATTAAAATATATTTTAATATTTTCAATATTATATTTTTATAATATTAAAATATTAATATATAT
Organism: Sequoia sempervirens; assembly: GCA_007258455.2. Lineage (NCBI taxonomy): Eukaryota > Viridiplantae > Streptophyta > Pinopsida > Cupressales > Cupressaceae > Sequoia > Sequoia sempervirens. The sequence goes on from VDFB02271358.1 coordinate 464,175,400, forward strand.
TAGTTAGTAAAATATATATTAATATTTAATATTATATTATATAATATTAAAATATTAACATATATAAATATTAAATAATTAAATATATATATATATATATATAATATATATATATATATATATATATATATATATATATATATATATATATATATATATATATATATATATATATATATATATACATAAGGTATATATGTATGCATCGAACCCCAAAGGAACTAATAACAACGGAACAATTTTTTTTTTTTAAAAAGAATATAATAACATACTTAAGTATAACAATGTATTATGAGGCACAACTAGTTTCCAATGGGGTACACGAAGTGACATGACTACACTAACCCATAACAACGATAATAAGATAACAATAATTAATCTATTATGTAAATCTATTCATTCCCATTTCATCATTTAACATATCTATCAACTATATCCATATTAATAACATATGCACATATGACAATACATGGAATTATAAAGATATAAAGTGTTGCATATTTCGATAGATACAACTCAACATAACCAACTATAACAAATGATCCTGAATAAATGCATGGCCTGAATAAACATTACATCCCAATGATAGTAGAATACAATTGACTGAAAATACAACTCAATAACCACATATACAATTTACAACAAGGTCATCCCAACAGACGTGGGAGACAATACATCAATGAATATATTACATCAGGAGTATAACATACATCTGGTACAAAGAATTACTGGAACACCAACATCCTCCAAAAACCTGCAATAAAAATACATCTACAACAGAAAGGGAAACCCAACGGGGTGCGAAGCACGTTCCACCCAACCACCCCCATGCTGAGAGTAGACAAGGAAGGGTCCCCGACCAAGCATGTCTAATAGTAACACATACTAACTCCAAATAGACAACTTAACATCAAAGACCACTTAGAAACTCAACAATGACAAATCCAAAGGCCCAACAACACCACTTTAGAACACAACAAGTCATAATCACAAGCATCAACAAAACTCAAGACATGATATCAAAGACTACATCCAAGAATAACCAAAGACAAATCAATAAATCACTTAATCACAACAGACACAATATCACTTAACATCTACAATCACGAAGTCAATTAACAACTACAAACACAATATCACTTAACACGAGGTTACAATGCTTCCAGAGAACAAAGATCATGAACATCGCACAATAACTGATTAACTGTCGACATAGGAAGAGTGTCATGCATAAATTGCCATGAGTTACCCTAGCGTAACCTTCCTAGGCTACCAGACCCCCATCCTGGGTTACCCTGGCTTGCCTCTACTGGCCGCCGAACCCTCCCGCAAAACTATGTGTCCCATCTCATCTCGAGCCTTATCATTCACTTGCTTCATGAGAGAGACATCCTTTATCTTTATTAGTGTGAAAGATCCCCATTAATTCTTTTAGATTATCACTTAATTAAACTCTAGGTAGGTTACCCTGGTGCCCCTTTGTGTGCCAGACCTCCACAAAGAGCCACTCTCCTATCGACAACACACAAGGTACAATACCACAATAGGCAACTGGACAACATAACCTCTCCAATCCAAGGAGGAAACAAACAAGGAATCTCACTCCGAACACTAGAGGAAAACAAATATGAAAACACACTCCTTCCAAAGGAGGTACAAATCTCATTACTCACTCCTATTTCTTAGGAGGCACAAATCCCCGTTCGTGGAAATCGGGTACAACAACATAGTACAACTCCACACCATTCCCAAGACAATTCACAAACTAAACCTCTACACAAAACATCCCACTCAAGAGAACTTTTCTGGAAGACTTACATAGACCCTTAACCCCATTTGTCCGACACGGAGAATAAAAGAAACATGATAGAAAAGCATTCCATCTCTAGAAGCCCTTAACAACAACTTAAACTCCTAAGAAAGATAAAATAAAATTAGGGTCATCCCGTGCAAATCAAAGAACTATGAAGAAAATACCACAATAGAATTAACGAATAATCTCAAGAAGAGCAATTACATTAAACCAAAGCCATAAAACAAATTAAAATGAATAATAATTTTCACCCAATAAATCAATCAATTACACGTGAAAACTCATTTTGAAACAACACAATTAGTTTATTTCAATCTTCACAACTAAACTATAACCCTATAAACTTTAAAATTAACCAACCAATTTAATTATAATTACAAAACTTTATTCCCAATTTCTGATTAACTAAAATATAATAACTTGTAAGAATTATCATATTAAAACGTAATCACAATATACATAAATCTCTTATATATATATAAATATACAAAATAAAATAAATAAATAAAAACTATATTTGAAAATCATTCTATAAAATTAACATTTATATCCTATTTTGTTTTAAAGAAAATTATAATTTTAAAACAAATATCCGAAACCCCATCTATATAAAAATAATCATTTAATAAAACTAATAGAGTCATATTACAAAAAAAATTATATATTTTTTTTAAAACAAAAATCGAATTAAATCACATTTGAATATTATATATTTAAAAATTGAATTAAATCTCAATAAATAAATATATATCCAAGCATAAAATATTTTTATAAAAAATCACTTTATAAAAACATATTATAAAATTAACAATTAATTTTTATATATATATTAAATAATATATGTAACATATATATATATTAAATAATATATAGTAAATTTATATTAAATAATATATATATATATATATTATAATTATATTATTAACCAAATATGAATCCAATTAAAAAACGAATTATAAAAATTATTTAATAAATCAAGTTTGAATTACATTAAACTAATTTTACAAACTTTTAAATAAAATTACAGAATTTTTAAAAAAACCAAAAAAATAAACTACTCCCACGGGCCCCCACGCAACAGTGCTACGTACCTCCCAAAGGAGGTACTGCGTACCTCCCAAGGGAGGCCGCAGTCCCATGACTGCGCAATGCCTTGGGGTTGGGGCTGGTACGGCTACTGCCATCCACTCCCCTTCCCCAAACTTAAAATACTTTCACTTTTTGTTTTATAATTTTATTTTTATATACTTTATTCTAATTTCATTTAAATTTTCAATGCACTTTTAAATTTTATTTTTCTCATAAATATATAATTCGTACTAAAAACGACCTCGAACCTATCAAATTCATAAATATTCTGAACATAAAAATCTGTAAAACATAAATATAAAATTTATTATTTTCCAGAATGAAATTAACCCAATACCCAGATTTAAAATATATACATATATTTATTTTATTCAATATTCTTAAATACAATATATATTTTTTAATTATTTTTTTCATATAAAATGAAATCACATAGACAACCAATATTTATCTACATAGATATTTACTTAACACAACCAGAACTATATATATATAATAAGAGATTCTAAACCATAAAATAAATAAATAGATTTTCGAAAGATCCAATATAAATCTAGACATGCAAAAATATTCATCACCAATACAATATGATTTTCTTTTCAATAATTTCATAAATAAATTTTTTATTGAAGAATTTTAAACAAGGTTTTCACTACAGAGAAACGCAAACGTTTATAACAAACAAATCCCACTAACAGGAATTTTTTTTTTAAAACACAAAGAGAAATTAATCTTTCAACATGGCAGTCAAAAATTTATTACAGAAGAGTAATCAAAAGAGAAATAATGAACTTGAAAGGAACCTGAAACCCTTCATTTGATGAAGAATCCTTCTGAATCCTCACGACTTTCTGCCTGCAACGTTCTTCAGAACAATCTTTCCTTTTCAATACCACAATAATTTCACCCAGAACAACCTCAAAACCCCCAAAACTATCTTTCTTATTTTTCCTTTCTAGATCCTAAAACTACAGAGCCAAACTTGTGTGAGAATAAATTCCCTCATAAAAATAATAAATCACTAATTAAAATCAATAAATCTTTTTCCGCTTTCTTTTCCAAAAAGCCTCTTTCCTTATTGGTCCTTTTTCAGCTTTTAAAAGCTCACACTTATCTAAAATTTTAATTGAAATAATTTATTTAATTTAGATATTATCTTCACATAATTTTCTAATTTAATATTAATAACAAAATATAATATCTAATTATTCTTAACAATATTAATTTTAATTATAAATATTTGCATTTTTAATTAATTAAATCACTTTTAATTTATAATATATTTAAATTTAATATTTTTCTAACTCGCAATTAAATCAAATAACAATGCAACATTAATTAATTATTTTATGAAATACGATTAATTAATTAAACACTAACCAAGAATTAAATAAATACTCAACAATCAAACTACATACAAGACAAGGACAAGACTTCAGTCACGACACAATAACTTACAACAGGACGACGAACTTGGGACGGGGACACTTCCAAACCTACTCCCTTTTTCAACATTTTACCCATTGGGTTAATTTATTGCTCGCCCTGTCCTGCTGAAGCAGGTGGAATCGAGACTTATTCCTGTAATCCTGCATCCAAATAAATGTCAAGTAGCACATGTATATATATAATCAATCATCCTACCATGAGAAGGAATTGCAGTGTAGCAGGGCACTCATGAACGAGTGATGCTACAATGTCCTCTCACCTACTCTATTCTAACAATTACAATACCAATAATGAACTAACATTTCTAACCAAATTGCTCATAAGATAACATAATATTTAACTACTGCATCATAACTAGAATTATTAAACCATTGCATCATAAAATAATAATGAATTAAATAACATCACCATAGAATCATCACATTGGCATATCAACATTAATGACAAATCATTTAAATAAACAAATAATCCAAACAACACACAGAGTATCATAAATCATACTAATAATTTCATATCAAACAATTATGTCCACTAAAGGGATGACAACATCATCACACTACAACCAACCAAATCAAACCCTAATAGTATCATCATAGTATCAGCGTATCAAGTTAACACATATAAATTAATAAGTCTAAACAGTATGAGGGGTATTACAATATATATCATATGAGGATATATATATTATGTATATATGTATGTATGTATATTATTTTATATATATATATATATGTAGTTGAGTTATCAATTTTATTATATGTATATATACATTTAAATATATACATCTATTAAAATTGTTGATTTTAAAATGACATGATTTAAATATAATTGAGGAATTTAAAATATTGTGTTTATAGTCAAATTATTGATTTTATTTTAAAAATAATATATTTGAAAGGACAAATATTGGATTTAAATGTAATGTGTTTAATAGCGAGATTAATTGATTTTTAAATAATTTATTTTGCAAAGGACCAATAGTTACTTTTAAATGATAGGTTCTAGATCATAGAAGTAAATGTTTATTATTAATTAAGAGCAATTAGGGAATTGCATATTTGGTTAAATTTTATCCTTTGTTTGAAAGAGACATAATTTAATTAGTGTTATTGTGGAAATAAACTATTGAATTTTATTAAAGGAAGTGGATTTAGGGAATCCAAAGTAGATTTAGTTCCTGTTAAATTGCTCTTTTAAATGTGATTTCTTCTGTTATCACTTTGGGGGAAATTGATTAGAAGGGCTGTTAAGTCTTCCAGATGGGGTTTTCATTTAATTGTGTGGGTTGTCATAATATGTTAGTCAACCCTTGGATTGCCTTGGGTAGTGCATCTTAATGTATCTAGTTAGATACTCAATTATCATGAACAGGATGTGTCGACTTTATGCCGTGGATAGGGATTTAATATCCTTAGGTCACACTTGTGTACCCTTGGGTTGTGGAGTTATTCCACTTGTTGTCTTAGAGGAGTGGCTTGCAATGAGGGCCGACACACAAAGTGGTGCCAAGGTAACTCATTGTAAGTTAGTTAATCTAGTGATAACGTAAATAAATTGATTAGAGGAATATGTAGTATCAAAAACTTAATAAGTTTAATTTTTCCTCGCTCATGGATTGTAATGCCCTGTCTTGTAACCTAAAGAATGTTGCATTGACAACGAAAGTGTAATATATTTTTTTTAAAGTGTAAAAAATAACTTTACTAATTGCAAACATTCCCTAAGTAATGCGACGAAACACTACTTGAAAATCCCATAGATGAAAATAGTATTTAACATAACATGTGTTTAATTCTCATAAACTTAAGAGCATACATTGAATAACATTTAAATTACATCATTAAAGATATATAGTACAAATAAGATTATTTCTTACATTGCATCTGAAATAACATTACAATACTCATTTTCCAAATGAGGTAGGTCAAATAAAAATGTACAATTACATATTACAAATGTTCACCTCATTAACAATTGAGGAGTGATACATATATAAAGTTTCCACTGATACAAATAAGAAAGTACATTTTCGCTCATGAGCTGTCCATCCAAGAAGTACTCATTGCCATGAACAAGAACTGGGGACCCAACGGAGTAAGGTGCACGTTCCACCCAACCATGTGGTACCCGTAGGCCCACCCCTCATGCTAGGAGATAGTAAAAAGGTTCCCTAGACATAACCTACAAACCCTAGACACAATTAAAACCATAGACAAACTATACAAGTACAAGCTTAACTTATTGGTTACATTGGTTCCAGAATAGAATGATCAATTATACTAAGTTCACAAGGATACTGTTATTATAGGTGGAGTGTCATCACAATGTTGCATAGGTTACCTAGGCATTTCTTCCTAGGTTTCGGCCCCCAACTTGGGTTACCCTGGTAACCTCTTATGAAACCCAGCCCCTCATGCAATTTGTTGTGGAATCGAACATCTTTTAAAATAACAAGATATCGACTTTTCCATTCCAAGCCTTCTTGACTCATTCTCAAGCCTGTACTAGCCCTTGAGTCCATGAGTGAGGCATAATTAATCCAGTTAAAGGTTTTAGACTATGATATTGCTATCAGGATTCAACCATGTAGTTTTGAGTCAAACTCATTGACCCATGTTTCATGAGTAGTGGTTCACCGAAACCCATCTCTCATGATATCGAATGGTCCACTTAGCACTCATTGCATCTAGGTGATGCTCACAGAGGTGAAGCACTGGTCTGTCCCAAGAGGTCACCCATCTTGGTACTGCTCTAGCTCAAGCGCGCTTAACTAGGGAGTTTTCTCCAAGGTTAAGCCCACTTGGGCTGTTACCCCATTTGCAAAACCCAGAAGTGTTGTGCCTTTAACCATTCATTATAGAGCCCCTTTAGCTCATCAATTGATAAGTAGGAGGTATTTTTTCGCAATGTGTCAAATTATGATATTGCTATCAGGATTCAACCATGTAGTTTCGAGTCAAACTCATTGACCCATGTTTCATGAGTAGTGGTTCACTGGAACCCATCTCTCATGATATCGAATGGTCCACTTAGCACTCATTGCATCTAGGTGATGCTCATAGAGGTGAAGCACTAGTCCATCCCGGGAGGACACCCATCTCGGTACTACTCCAGCTCAAGCGTGCTTAACCAGGGAGTTTTCTCCAAGGTTAAGCCCACTTGGGCTGTTACCCCATTTGCAAAACCTTCAACAAGTAACTCTACATGAGTTGATTTAGTTTTCACTAATTAAGTAACTCTACATGAGTTACCCTGGCACCACTTTGTGTGCCGGCCCTCACTAAGAGCCACTCCCCTAAAATTAACACAAGGAAACTAACTCCACTAACTAAGGTAAACAAAGTGCACATAAATCAACATTTAATACCAAACATATCACAACGAACATCACAACCTGTTCATAGAACCAGGTGTCTATAAACCATACAAAACCATGTGCACTACCCTAGTTTTTTCAAAATATAAAACCATCATAAAAAAAATTAACTCCCTTTCAAGAAATTACATCTGGAAGACTTGAAATCTCATATAACCCCAATTTTCCCAACAAGAATAAAAAAACATCTTTACGTAATTCAGACATAATAAAAATCTAATTTTAGGATTTACTAAATCCAATCAAATCAATAACTTTAAGCATGAGATTATTCAACTTAAATATATCTCATCTTCCATTCAATATGAAAATCAAAACTAAAATTTACCCAATTCCATAATCATGCATTATAATAAAATTTTGATTTCTCTACTTAATACATTTCATTATAACAATAACCAATTATGATTTTCATTACACTAATAAACAATACAATATACATTTAAATAAATGAACATTCAAATCATAATATTTGAATATTTATTTAAATATATAAATATATATATTTTAACTTAAATAAATTTATAAACACTATTATTTAAACAAATTATAAACTTTATGAATATATATATATAATATATTAAAAATAATATATAATATATATATATATATAATATATATTATAAATATTATATATAACATAATATATAAAAGACAAATAAAAGTATGAATTAGAATTATAGTTAATAAAGCACTTTTATAAAAATTTCTCTAACCGTCGTAGCTTTACAACCATGATTGTTGTGGGTGGGGCTGCCTTCGCAGCCCTCCCCATAGGGCTCGGCTGTGGGCGGTAGCGCCATGCACTGCCTGCAAGGCAGGCAAGGAACTTCCCTCCACAACGCCTTCCTGATGGGAGTTGGCTGTGGGGGACAGTAACCCCCGCGGCTCCCAATAACATGAATATTTCGACGATTTCACAAATCTGCTTAACAATTTTTTTTTAATTCTGATTTTTAAAAGAAAACCCCAATTCGCCTGTATGGCGATTCCTCGAAAAACACATTTTTAATAAAATTTATTTGAGATATATACATGATTTCAAATGCATAAGTTATATAACTATGCATATATATATATATATTTAAATATATATACATATAAATATAAAAACAATAAATCAATTAGATTGCTCAAGAAGAGCTAATTTTAAATAAAAAAATTCTACAGATGGATTTGATCAAATAATACAGGGGTTTTCAATTTTTTTTTACCAAATAAGTATTTCACTCAAAACTAAATTCTCAAATTCTTTTCTACAATCATCACAGATATTTATTTTCCCCAAATTTAATAGAAAACTACTATTATAAATCAATGGAGATTTCTTCAGAATTTTCTATTGTTTAATATTAACCCTCAAGGTTGCTCTCTAATTTCAATATAAAGTTTTGTTTCGTTACACAGAGAAGTAACAAATTTCTACGAAATAATTTACCAAGAAGAATAGAGGCTTCAGTAAAAATTTTACTTCCTCAGGAAATTTTTTAATTTCACCAATTATAACAAATCTTCTACAAAATAAATTATTTTTACAGGAAATCTTTTCAAAAGACAATAAACCAAATAAATAGGGAAAAACCTGTATTCCTGTAGCTTGAAGAATTTGACTGTTGAAGAGAAGCTTTTCCTGCTACGTCCAACTTCCAAAGCTCTTTTCAAATCTCCTCTTTCCAGAAGAATGCAAATTACTAACAAATAACAGCCCGAGAACTTCTTCCAAAAATTTTAAATCAAAACCCAAAAGAAATCACAAAAAATTTCCAATTTCTTCAGTAGAACTATTTTTCTTTATTTTCCAGTGAAGTGTTTTCTTGTTTTCCCAGATCAGGCAATATTCTTTCCGAGAAAATTCCCAACAAGAAATTTTGCATTAAATTCAACTAACACACATGGCAATTTCAAAAAAATATCTACTAACCACTCACAGATATTTTCTTCCCACTATTATCAAGAATTTATTCCATTTAAGAGAATGAAAGAATTAAAAAAAAAACAAATTTCTTTTCTTTTTATTTTAATTCATATTTAAAATTTCATTTCTCACAAAGAATTTGAAGAATATTATAACTATTCTCACAAATAAAAGTAACTTTAATTAATCAATTTATTTATCTAATAAAATAATTTTAATCACAATGATTAAATTATTTTACCAATAAACCAATTTAATTAATTAAATAAAATATGAAGCTTTTATCTACAATATTTAAAATTAATTTAAATGAGCATTAAATTATAAAGAACATTAATCTAACATGAAATTCACAAAATAAACCTTTCATAACAAATAATCAAGACAGACATGGACGAGACAACCAAAAATACCAGACCTAAACTGACGACATACTGTGAGTGGGTTTAAGACTAGACTAGGAAAAACCTCGTTACTACCTCCCAATCAACATTACTGTTTAGTCAAGACACGTACAGACCTGTGAAGCCAGGTGGAGTCAGTGTCATGTACCTGTAATCCTGTAATCAAACATATAATCATACATGTATATAATCCATGATTCAAACACACCATGAGGAGAAAATCACAGAAATCACAAGGCACTCGCAAGCGAGTGATGCAACTCCATTCTCCTCACCAATACAATATCACATCAAACTGACAAAATAAATATCAATTAATCTACCATAAGCATATATATAGCAGTAACATCTGAAGTAAACATCTATGCTAACATAAAACATGTCAAAAATAATTACCACCATACAATGTATCATCACATCACAAAATAAATCCAGCATCGCTCTAATGTCAGCGATCAATACATCCAAAACAAGGTATCAGGGTCTATCAAAGTGAAAACATGCTAACATAATGTCATCAACTGAAGAAGCATAACCATCAATCAGTCTACACTAACCAATCCACCAAACCAAAACAAAATATAGTACTATCATAGTCTCAAAGCATTAAACAAAAGCATAGAAAAATTATAAGTCCAACAAGTAACAGGAGGGGTATTACATGGATGCAAGGGCTTGTATAGACTTGGGATGGGATGAGAAGGTCTGGAATGGAAAGATCATTATCTTGTCTTCATGAGAGATAACTGCTTCTGCATTGGTTTACATGAGGGGTCGGGAGTCGTTAGAGGTTTCCACGATATCCCGAGATGGGGGCCAGGACCTAGGAAGACTTACCAGGATAACCCATGTAACATTGTGATGACACTTCTCCTAAGTCAACAATATGCTTGTATCAGTGATGCAATTGATTATTTAACTCTAGAAGCATTGTAACCATTATGTTAAGTGATGTGGTATTTGTATTTAATTCAGTTCAGTTATGTATTAGCCTATGTCTAAAGGTAGATGGTCTTGTCTAGGAATCCATGTTACTATCTCCTAGCACGGGGGGTGAGACTTCAGGTATCACTTGGTTGGGTGGAACATGCACCTTACTTCATTAGGTTTTCTTCTTATTCGTGTGGATGAGATTTCTTGTTGGAGAGCTTGTGGGATCTAGTTACTTTTCAGGTTTCATTCATTTCAGTTGAATCTTGTAATTTATTACCCCTCATTTGTTATCGAGGTGGAAGATGTAATATGCAACCATGCTTATTGGATGTACCTCATTCAGGAAATGAGAGTTGTAATCTTATTTTTAAATGATTGTTATTTGAAATCATGTGGTATCTCTTATTCTTTGATGTAATTTATCATGTATGGAATGTATGTGTTCTTAATTTCTTAAGTAATTAAGTGTTATGGTTTCAATTCATGGTTTTTGTTTGGGTTTTAAAGTAATCTCAGTCTCGTAACCTTAGAGGTTGTTGGCAATGGGTAATGAACTTGCATGTTAATTGTACTTAAACAAAAAAAAAATTGTGTGTTTGAGTAGTTAATTGCAACTTCCTCTAGGGTTGTGTGGCGGGGCATTACATTTTATGATTTTTTTCTTGTGTTATTTATATTGTGTTGAAATATAAGTTGCATGGTTGGAAAGTCCTTTTTGGACCCTTCGTCCGTGACTGCACCAAGTGGTATCAGAGAAAGTTTTTTATTCTTGATAAGGCATTACTTGTGGTGAAAATATCATCGACCTAAGGAAAACTGTATGTGTTTTCAACTGATCATTGACCGTGAGGGAGTTAAAACCCTTGTAGCTAGATTGTCAAATTGAGGTAGTTGCATTGGATCCAAGGAGATAGATAGTGTCAAGGAGGGAAATTTCTATGGTGAATGTTGTTGGAAGAATGGATGAAATGTTGGAAATGATGAGAACAATACAAGTTCAGTTGGATGTTGTAGAAGAAGATAGAAGAAGAGGTCTAAACTCTAGACATGCAGACAAAAGTGATGATGAATTAGATCATACTAAACAAACCCTTGAAGAAGAATATATAGATCAAGTAAAGATGTTGAAAGCTATTTCCAAGATTGGTAAGAGACCTAGAATTTAAATTCAAAATTACATGGGGAATTTAAACCTCGAGGAATTGATTGATTGGACCAATGATATGGAGGAATAATTTGAGCATGAAGAAATTGAAGATTAGGGAAGAGTGATATTTGTGAAAACTAGTTGAAATAACTTGTTGTTATATGGTGGAAAGAAGTTCAATTGGATAGGAATAGGAGAGGAAAGGAGAAAATCACAAAGTGGGATAGGATGGTGAAAAAATTGAAGAATCGATTTATACCTGATGATTATGAGCTTGAACTGTTCAAGAGATTGCATAACTTGAGGCAAAAGGAGAGATTTGTGAAGATGTATACTAAATAATTTTACAAGATGATCGTTAGAACTGGACATAGTGAAGAAACCAAAGAGAAGGTTGCACAATACATCAATGGAATAAGAAAAAACATCCAATAAGAGTTGATCTTGGTAAAGATGAAATCAGTTGAAGAGGCATACCAATTTGTGTTGATGGTAGAGGAAAAGCTCAATAAGAAGTTTGAACAAAGAAAAAGGAGTGCAAGAGGAATATTCTAGAGAAGCGGATCACAATTTGTCTAGAAAGAAGACCATAAGTGTAGAGAAAAACAAGGATGGGAAACCCTTCTATAGAGAAGAGAAGGAAAAAAAATCATACCACATAGGAAGAGATGACATAAATTTCTACCACAATGATGGATATAGGAGAAATGAAGAAATATCTAAGAAGAGACCATTCAGAGGAACCTGTTTCAAGTGTGGAGGTGAAGGGAATAGAGTATATGAATGTCATTAGGGTAGTACTAGTAAGAGGATTGAGAACACCAGGAAAAAAATTTATGTGGATGAATAACCTATTGAATCACCTAATTTAGTTGGGAAACTAGATAAAGGTGAGTCACTAGTAATGAGAAGAGCTTTGATGCAAGAAGAAGTGATTGAGGAACCACCGTAAAGGAAGAATTTGTTTAAGACAAGATGTAAATCCGAAGGAAAGGTATGTGAAGTTATCATTGATAGTTGTAGTACCGATAATTTAGTTTTAGAAGAGATGGTAACCAAGTTGAATTTGAAGAGATTGAAACATCCAAAACCTTACAAGATAGCATGGATTTAGGATGAACATACAATCTTGGTAAGTGAGCAATGTTTGGTGAAATTTCATATAGGATCATATAATGATTAAGTGTTGTGTGATATTATGCCCATGGATGTATTCCATTTACTATTAGGAAGACCATGGAAATATGATAAGAAAGTAATTCATGATGGAAGGAAGAATACCTATATTGTGACTTCAAATGACAATAAAACAATATTGATACCTTTGGGAGAAGAGGACAAAAGTGAAGTTTGTAGTATTTCCAGACTATGTTTGTGGATGGAAGGAAGTTTTTGGAAGCATTGAGAAATGAGAACATGTGTTTTGCATTGATTCCAAAGAAGTACAATATTCCAAAGATAGATAATTCTATCATAAAGGATGAGGATCCACCATAGACAAAAGTAGTAGAACTGTTGATAGAGTATGAATATATCATATCAAAGAATGTACCAGATGGAATTACACCAATACAGAGCATAGTTCATCATATATATCTAATACCTGGATCAAGTTTTCTAAAAAAAGTAGCACATAGGATGACACCTATAGAAAATATGAAGCTAAATAGACAAATACAAGAATTATTGAGGAAAGGATTGACCAGGGAGAGTTTAAGCCCTTATGCGATGCCTGTTATACTAGCACCAAAGAAAGATGGAGAATGGAGGATGTGTATAGAATGAAGAGAAATCAATAGGATCATATTCAATTATATATTCCCATTTCCAAGGATGGATGATATTATGGACTATTTGAGTGGAGGAAAGTATTTTACAAAGATTGACCTAAAAAGTGGATATCATCAAATCAGAATTAGAGAAGTCCAGAAAAATGGAAGAACACATTTAAGACTAATGAAGGGTTGTATGAGTGGTTAGTGATGACTTTTGGATTGACCAATGCACCTAGCACTTTCATGAGGTTGATGAATTAAGTACTGAAGTGATTATTAGGTAAGTTTGTTATTATTTACTTGGATGGTATTCTAATTTTCATTAAGACTAGAGACAAACATTTGTGGTACATCAGTCAAGTATTACAAAAGTTGAGGGAGGAGAAGTTGCTGACAAACATCAAGAAGTGCAACTTTATGAATATAAAGTTGGTGTGCTTGGGTTTTTTCATTTTTTCTGAAGGATTGAAGATGGACCTTGAGAAGGTTTGTGAAATTTTTTGAGTGGCCTACACTAGTGAACATTGGATAGGTAAGACCATTCCATGGATTGGAAAGTTCCTACCAAAAATTCATAAGGAGTTTTAGTATAATTTGCACACCAATGACATAAACAATGAGGGGAGATAGGAAATACTTTAAGTGGACATTTAGATCACAAATAAGTTTTGAATTGTTGAAGTAAAAGGTGACATAACAACTAGTGTTAGCATTGCCTAATTTTGATAAAGTATTTCAAGTTGATTGTGATGCCAGTGGAAACACAATAGGAGTAGTGTTGAGTCAAGAAGGAAGATCCATAATTTATCTCAGTTATAATTTGAATGATTCTAGAAAGAGATATTCAATTTATGATCAAGAATTATATGCCATAATTCAAGCCTTGAAGAAGTGGATACATTATTTGTTGCCTAAGGAGTTTGTGTTGTACACTGAGCATCAAGCCTTGCAGTATTTGAACAGTTAGAGTAAGTTGAACTAGAGTCATATGAGATGGGTTGAGTTCTTGCAAAGTTATACTTTTATGTTGAAGCATAGGAGTGGAAAATCAAACAAAGTTGTAGATGCATTGAGCAGGAGGAGGAATTTTCTAACAAGAATGAAGATTGAAGTATTGGGTTTTGAAGAACTAAAATATATGTATGAGGATGATCCAAATTTTGTTGATGCTTTTCATGCATGTAAGGAACCAATAGTGATAGATAGGATTCAATGGTTGGATTATTTCATTCAAGAAGATATGTTGTTCAAAGGAAATTAGTTGTGTATTATGAGGTGTTCAATGAGGGGGAATTTGATCAAGGAGAAGCATAGTGGAGGAATAGCAAGATATTTTAGAGTGGAAAAGACAATAAATTTAGTGAATGAACTCTATTTTTGGTTACAAATATATAAGGATGCCAAGAAGTATGTTTAGAATTGCAAAATTTTTCAAGTAGAAAAGAGGAGTAGTCAGAATACTGGATTGTATAAACCTTTGATAGTACTTGAGAGGCCTTGGGAAGATATAAGCATGGATTTCATATTGGGATTACTAAGAACACATAGAGGATATGATTATATAATGGTGGTAGTGGACATATTTTCTAAGATGGCACATTTTATTCCTTGCAAGAAGACTAATGATGCTATGCATGTTGTTGACTTATTTTTCAAGGAGATTGTAAGATTGCATGGATTGCCAAATATTATAGTTTTAGATAGGGACACCAAGTTCATTGGATACTTTTGGAAAAAATTATGGAAGAAGAGGAAGACAAACCTTACGTTCAATTTAGCATGTCACCCATAAACAGATGGACAAACCGAGGTAGTAAATGAGATTTTGGGTAACTTTTTAAGATGTTTGGTTGTAGATAAGGCTCAAAATTGGGACATAGTTCTATTAGAAGTAGAGTTTTCATACATTAATTCAGTAAATTGGAGTATAAGGAAGACACCATTTGAGATTGTGATAGGGATACATCCACAAGGAGTTATAGAGCTAAGAGACATCAGTATGGAGAACAAGAGGAGTGAAAAACTAGAAGAATCCATAGGATTCATGGAAACATTGCATAGTCGGGTCCAAAAACACTTGGAGGACATGAATAATAGGTATAAGGAGAAGGTGGATGAGAAGAGGAGACATAAGGAATTTGTTGTTGGAGACGAATTTATGGTATATATTAGGAAGGAAAGGTTTCCAATAGGTACATACAATAAGCTAAAGATGAGGAAGATTGGACCATGTAATATTCTCAAGAAGTTTAATTTAGGAAATGCATATGAAGTGGAGTTACCAAAGGAACTTGGTATATCACCTATTTTCAATATTACAGACATCTATGAGTATCATGAAGGATAGTCAAGTGGCAGTAACAAGGAAGTTGACTTGAAGGAGTAGTTACCAAATCAACCGTTGGAGCAGATTGAGTAGATCTTGGATACTAGAATTGGAAAGAGCACTAGGAACAAGCAGTACAAGGAGTACTTGGTAAGGTGGAAAGGCAGACTAGTGGAGGATTCATCATGGATTTCTTAAGCTGAGGTGGACCACTTTGGTTTTCCTCTAGCCCCTAGAAAGTGAGGGACTCACTTTTCTTTCAACCTAAGGTATCTAATGCAAGAGCATCCCTAGTTGTAAAGCAATCCTATATCAACCAAAAAAAAATATTTCCTTTCAATTTAGTCTGTAGTTGTCTCAAAATTTTCTTTCGCATTTTATCGTTATATCATTTTTAGCTTACGGAGTAGGATATAGCTTCTACACGAGGTCATCTACAACATATCCATATTTTAGGAGATTTGCATTCATTTGTAGAAAGTTCACTCATAGAATTTCACTATCAATTCCCAAATAGAGCATTCAAGGCTGACCTGGGTCGGTTGTGTGAACCTTTTTCGAAACATGCAGAGCTTAATGAAACATCATTTAGGAATTTTAGGTCCAAAGGGAACTTTCTTGGAAATCTGCAATTCATTTCACTTACCGATGTATTATCTTTTCATGCTTGAGGCTGACCTACATGTTTGATCTTGCATTGAGTTTGTAAGCCCTTGAGGCCAACATAGATCATAATTAGACCTTGAGATTCATATTTAAGATCATTTGTAATCCTTTGGAAAGCAATTAGTTCAGTTAATCAAGTAGATCAATAGTAGTAGTTCATAATTCGATCCAACCTTCTAGGTTGTGGAATGTAATAAGGCATTATGCCAATTGCAATATCTACAATACCCTTGTGACAACTTTGCGGGCCCTAGTTATTCTACATATGAGGCATATGATGCATGTAAGACTGGAGGTTGTTGAAATCAATAATAATCTATATTTTTTGAGCATTTGTTGTGTTATTTCTATTGTGTTGAACTCTAAGTTGCATGGTTGGACAGTCCTTTCTAGACACTCCATCCGTGACTACACCACTTTATAATATAATAGTCAAACAAGAAGGATGAATTTCCTTTATTTCCCACTTCACTTCAAAGACGAATTCCATAAAAAATGCCAAATAAAATCATTTATCCTCCATAAGATAATATGAGCATATAAGTTGTATTCCAATTTATTGAGTTATATGGTATATTGAATTAGTTTGGGTGATATGATTAGGTTTTTAGACTACCCATTTATAAATCCATATATAATTTGACCATATTTATTTTTTAAAGATAAATGAACGATATTTAAGGATAAATTCTGAAGTAGTGTGGAGAAGATGATGTTGTACAAAGACACAAGGTCTAATACAAATTAAATTTATATGTATATTAACCTAGACAATTGTATGAAATTAATTAATTCAAATTTGGCTATCAATTGTACTATATAAGCCTATTAATATTAGTTTCCAACACGTCTATTTCTTTCTCTTTACTTTATAATTTTCTAGGGAATTGTTAATTTCCCATATATGACATGAAATTTTCATTGTTAAATTTGTCCTCATATAGTTGTACAGTAATTTTTCTTGTTAGACAACAAGCATGATGTAACTCAAGACTTATATTTCATTATTATGGTTTACAATGGTTCATGACTTCCATATTACTATGACAAATCATTCATACATAGTGTTTTCATAAAAATGTTTTGTTACTCAATAAGTAGATTTTATTTACCTGAGATTTTACTAATATGACTCAACCCTAAGATTTTAAAAATGCATACTTACTTTGCATTTGAATGTAAGGCATGCCAAATATCTTATGTACTTGATATTAAAAGTATAATAAAATTGTGACTTTTACCTGCCTCATAGAAGCTTGCATACTTGAGATTTACAAAGAACACATGAATTTCTATTTTTTTTATCTTTCTAAAAAAAATGTATGCAAGATATAGGTTTATATCAATCCTTCTTCAACCATAATGTTTAACTAAATAAAAGTGGTACCTAAGACTAAGGAGAGAATCCTAATACACTTTAAGGAATGAATTGTTAAGAATATGTTTTGGTATAAATTAAATCCAAATTTGATGGACATAGGAAAATTAATGATTGTAATTATTTCCATTTCTTGAGCCCTACATATATATAAGAGATGAGACCAGTTTCAATAGAACCTAGAAAATTTTTATATTGCAAGATCCTTTTGTATGACAACACTAACACAAATTCTCCCTCATGATTCATTTTGTCTTGTAACATGTCAATTTATGTACAATTAAAAATTGACGACTTTTAGAGATTTATATAGTCATGCCATTTTGAATGGTTATAATCTTTTAGAAGTAGAGTTTAAAATGATTATAAATTAGGGATTGATAAAAGAAGTAGGTAATGTATCGAAGATGTGATTTAATATTTAATATTTTTTTTTTTGGAAAAAGTGGAATCACCACGATATTATATTAATATAAATAAAATATGTGCATAATCTTGGTTCAGAGGGCATACCGACAAGAAAGAACTAGGAAGAAAACCTCTGGTTATAGCCCATTCGATACAAAAGATTGATTCAATTATTTCAATTACAAAATTATCCCACATGTAGGATGAATATTTAGATTTTCCAAAAATTGACTATAGTGCCACCACCTTAACCCTTCGAAGGATTCAAAAATTAGTGGTACAAAATGAGGCATAATTTTCAAAACTTATACATTCAAAGCCTCTACCAAAAAACAATTTAACCTTTCTTTTGCTATTCCTCCATTCACTCTTTACACGTTGAATTATGATTGTGCACTGCATCTTTCTTGTTCTACTGCTCAGACATGATTGGAGGAGGCATCTCCTTTGCGAAAAATTCATAACCCACAAAAGGTACTTCTTCATTTGTTTGAGCCACCACTTCTAGTCGACTGGCCGCCTTGGGACTCAGATGCTGGAAGGTGGAACATTCTGCATTTTTGAAATCCATAACTTCTCTGCGCACAAGAGCTATGGATTCAACTTTCACTAGTTGCTTCCTAGCTATGAGATGACATAAGGGCAATTTAAGTGCATAATCTTGGAGGAAGGAGACAACATAAAATTTTTCCTTGATTTTAGCCTCCAAGGATACACAAATTCGCTTTTCATTTTTGTTTTTAGTAGATAGCAAGACATAATCATACCAAACTAAAGCCCCAATCTAATGGCCTCAAATATTTCTTCATACCCAACTTTTTCTTTTATATATTCATGAGGGAATAAACCTCCAATGTATCCCTCCCCAGAGAACAAATTGTATTTTTGCACAAGATTCAACAACTCATACTTATCGTAGAATTGAGGGTTTACAAATTTATCTATAATTAGCTCTAATTCCCTCAGCAATTGAAGCAAATCCATTATATTTAATATTTAATATTTTAAAGTAAAACAAGATGTAATTTTAATACAATTTTATTTGATTAATATAAAAAGATCAAGGTTTTATTTGATTAAAAAATATGGAATTAATTTTTTTAGTTCAATTTAAAATGTTTATTATTTAATGTTTTATATAAGATATAATTTTGGAAACTCTATATCATGATTGTGGTTGGATTATGATTAGGTTGAAAGAAGGATCATAATTTATGACATTCATCAAAGTGACAAAACATCAATAGAGTTAGAGATAAGGGAAAAAGTGAATGGCCACTTGATCTTGCAACTTAAGACTACACAAAGTGAAACTATTTATTATTTCTTATTATAAACATAAATTTATCTATCTTTATTTTGAGTTTTTTGGTAGTTAAATATAAAATATTTTTGAAAGAGAAGAATCCACTTGAGGGAATCTCATGAGTATGTTTTTGATATAAAAAGCAACAAAACAAGGGTGTTGTCCCTTTAGTACAAGGTAGCACATGCCATCAACCATAGATAAACACTAACAACACATTGTCAGCAAAGTCTAAAAACCAAACCAACACCCTACACGTTCCATATCAAAAACCACAACCAAATAAAAATATAAATACTAAAACTAATAGTAATGTCCATCATGAAAACATGATTAGAAGCAGTCTTAATCATAGCCCCCAAGGGGCTATACCAGTCATAAGAACATTTAAAAACAATACTCATAATTTTAGTATCAACAAAAAGAAATAGTGGCCATTGAGGCCAGGTCCAACCAAAAAAATGAACCACCCATGAACTTAATCCTTCTTTCCATTGCATGGATTAATTAAAGTTATGGTAGCCCAATCCTCAGTGAGGAACTTAAGGAGTTCCTTGCTAACAGTTTCCTCCTCTACATTTTTTGTGGACTTGTCCTTCTGCAATAGACATAGAGTGGTGGCAGACCTATGCATGATCTTCAGCGCGAACCGGGTGACATCCTATAGCCTCTTTTCCAAACTTTCTACTTTTTTTTTTTAGATTATCAACCTCCTCCTAGAAAACATCCAATTTGCTACAAGCTTCCTCCATGGGGGCCTTACCCTCGACAATGTTGGAGGCCCTAGTCTTGATCTCCTTGACCCTAATACTGGTAGGACCCAAAGAACCCTTTTTAAGGCTTTTCGAAACATGGGAGGAGCTACTAGCAGAAGTCGAAAGGGCCTCCTCCTCCATATCCTTTTCCTCTTTACTCTTTCTCTCACTCTACTCATCATTATTAGACTCTGAGGCTTCCTTAGAATTTTTCTCTTTTTCCTGCTTAGTAACCAGCCTAGACAACCTTCAGGGGGTACAAGTCTCCTCTGTAATTTCAATGTTAGAGTCAATTTGCTGCAGCCTAAACTTGGTTTTCTTTGAGCCTTTGGCTTTGTGTCTACTGGTAGGAGCAATATGTTTCTTATCTTTTTTCTTAGCAATAGGCCCCTTATTAGGGGAAGTATCCTAGGGTGGGGCTTTCACAATGGGGTTTTTGATACATCTTTTCTTACTAGGGCCAGGGGTATCCATAATGCTAGCAGATAGAGGGGCATAAGAGATGAGGGCCTCTTCAACAGTAATGGGTTGAGGCGGGAAAAGGGCTAGGTGGAAATGGTAGAGTCTAAACATAAGCCCTTAGTGAAGGATGGTGTAATTCCTATCCAAATTCATAGCTTCCATCACATCCAACACAGTACTTTCAAGAGAGTGCAAAAGAAAAAATGGGATTGAAGTATTATTATGATTCCTGAGGTGATTGAGGAAATTAAAATGATAGTAGTAATACACACTATATCTTCCCTCATGAGTGAAATAATTCATCACCACCATGCACACTTTATCCCATGGCTCAGGAAGTGCCTCTTGGTCATAGCCACCATGGAGTTTGGTAGGTTTCTTATCACCTCGGAAGAACAGGTTGAGGCTAGTCTAGTTGGTGACTTTGCTGGTTTTCTTCCATTTATGTCCATCTGTAGTGAGACCCGTGGCCATAGCAATAACTTCCTTGTTTACTTCAAAAGAAATGCTCCCTATAGTTACCCTTCTGGCATCCCAAGAGGTAACAAATTGCTTGGATAGGCCCTCATCAAACATAGAAATGCACTCCACGAATTGAGAAATTCCACCTTCTCTACAAATATGCCAGACGATACCCTCCACCTTCCATTCATCGCATTTTTCTGACTTGACATGCACCTAGTTTCCACCCATTGCACTAGTGAATTTAAATTGAAAAACTAGAGTAGTGGTAGAGGAGAAAACAAAGATAATGAAAATAGCAGAGTAGTTACAATAGAACCCTAACTTTGAAATGGCCACAAAAAAATAAAGGCCAAAAATAAAATTGTAGATTTTGAAAATGGGGCATTTATTGCCACATCCCATCACCAACTCAGGTTTGGTAGTTTCCTCTTGTAAAAATTCCATGGCATGATAAAAAATGAGGGCGATAATAAATCTGGACACCACAAAAGATTGAACAAAATCTTCCCAACTAATAGAAATAGCACAAAAATCAAGGAGGTTCAAAAAATAATGATCCCTTCGGCTATTAAGGTCATCATGACAAGTCCCAACGGTGACCCAGCTAGACCAATACACTCCATGTGGCTTTTCTTCCATGTCAACTGTCCCACACAATGACCAAATTTTAAAATAAAGGCTCCCACCAAAATCACTAACAACAGTTAGTAGACACCACACAAGGCCTAGGAAGTAAAGTTTGTTAGCAATCATGGTAGATGACATTTGAATCCACTACTGAATTTGACTCCATTTTCTGACAAACGTTCGTCGATCGTTCGAAAAACATTTGTCAGAAAATTGACGAATTGACAAAATAATTTTTGTAGCCATTTTTTTGTCGAAATTCCAACGGCGAATTAAACATTGAAATAACGGCGCAGATTCATCGGTAGTTGGCATCATAAAATGACTCAGATGTTTGTCAAAATATCGACGAAAACTTCATGTATCCATCGACAAATTATAACCAAAATGCAATTGCAATGGCTCTTCCGAAGCGCTGAAACAACACCAGAAGTTCATCGCCATTTTGATGAAATGGGAAAGGAGTTACGAAGAAGCCTTCATCGCAGCTATAACAACTTCGTCGGACCTTTTCGGTGATTTGTCGATGGCCTTTGTCGAAATTGCGACGAAACAATGCAATTTTTTTTATAAAATATAGTCGTTGAAATGTACCATTGCGGATACTCATGGCAATGACCACCGAAGCCAATGCATCGGTGAGAGATCAATCATTGGCATAGGATAGAAAACTCACTCCAATAGTCCATGTCTTGTCGATGACTTCTGTCAGAAAGACAGATCCAATGTCACACCGATCTGACCTTTTCAGGAGTTTTAAATAGACCTACACCATGTCATCACAGAGACTCTTGGCGATGACCACCAAAGCCAACCCATTAGTGAGAGATCAATCATTGACACAGGATAGAAAACTCACTTCGATAGTCCATGTCTTGTTGATAACATCTATCAGCAAGATAGATCCAATGTCACACCGATCTGACCTCTTCAAGAGTTTTGAACACTATTGGTTATCAGCAAGACATTTTGAGGGTCTCTCCGATTAAACAAGTGTCTAAGAGAAAGTAAAAAAATGAAACCTATTAATTTTCTTATTTTGGGGTTCTTTAAATCATAGAATAGATACCATCTTCTTATGTATAATGTACTTATATTCAAATTTGAATTTGAGACCAATTGTCATTGCACATTCCATTTTACTTGCATAGAGTATTCTATAAGCAATATATTGATAATTCCAAATGATTTATGGTGTTGTACAACTCTACCTATCATCATAGTTGTGTTGTTCCCCCTAGAGAATCCTGCAAAGACAAGTTAACAATACCAAGTCAAATAATATGAAAAATACTTACTTCCATACAAATTAAATGATTATTCTCACAATGGCAATTGTCTAATCACAACAACAATTCCATGAAAGGTTATCCATGCTTCATAAGAGATGACTGATCATACATATAGACTGCAAGATGCATAGAAAAAGGATTACACTTGAGAACAACTAAGGGCTAACAAGGGAAGGAGTTAAGAAATGTCGGATTGAAGAGAAAATGTGTAGGGAAAATGTTGAGCAGTGTCAAGAGAACAGAGCTTGTAGAACATATTCTTGACCTAATCAAGCTCTTGAACAACTTAAACAAAATTAAAATACTAACACATACATGAGACATGTAATGAACTTTCAATATATTCTATCTTTTTCATTAATGCAAAGGTAGGTAAAGGAGAAATAATTATAACTGTAACACTATTCATAGTCCAGTAAATTATGTTCGTAATTTGTGTTCAATCGACCTCAGTTTTATCATTATACTTCCCATCTAATACCATATTTTAATCCAGGGTTCAACTATCTAAAATCTAAAGAATCACCTTCAATTAACCATTTAAAGTACTATAAAATAAGGTAAGACTTTTACTTGAGAAAGATTGGGTATACTTGTAGGATTAAAGTTCTCACAATCATCAAGATTTATTGGCACACGGACACAACCTGCAACATATGAAGTAATGGATGACTACAAGTTAGTGAAATGCTCCTTAATATGTGATTGGTTTGCAAATTGATTGGTATAAAATAAGGTTACAAACAAATCTACATAAAAAATTATGAGGACAATCTACTGTAATCATCAAAATAGATGAAAAGTGCAAAGGAAAGAGTCGAGCTACATCTCTAGAGCCTAAAAAAAACACATGCAAGAAACATAAAAAGAAGAACAAACCAATTTTTGGATGAATACAAAATGGTGCCTTCAACAAGTGATTCATATGCTTTCACGCCTGACAGGACATTAATAAGATTTTAGTCTTCCTCTGTGAAATTAACTACTTACATAAAAAACTCCAGAAACCAATATTATATACCTCCATGTCTACCCGAGGGTAGGTATATGAGAAAAAAAAATCCTCAATGCAATTCCAAAAAATATCAATGTGTGTAGGTTTGTATTACTCAAAATATCATTTCACTGCCTAAGGAAAAATACCAAAGTGATGTTTTAAATTTCAATCTTCACATAGGCTCCCTTATTGCTACACATGCATATACAAGCATTATTCGAGCTCTAAACTATTCAAATACTAAGGATTTAATTAGCTATAAGATGGAAAGTTGTTGTTTATACATATCCATCATATTTTACATATCTTTATTCACTCCTAGCGCTTTAGATAAATTTGTGTAAATGAGACAGAAATGTGAATCTATTATGACAAAGAAAATTCTTAAAAGGAGGGGGGAGAGAGCAAAGGGTAGGGGGAAAGAGAATGCTTGAATGTATAGCAAAGTATAACATTTTAATCATTATAACAATAAAACAAATCTTAGGTTTGAAGCATTAATATCATTTAGAACATTTTATGGTCAAGAATGAATGTGTAAGTGAGAAACTTTTGCATACACGCAGATTGTACAAAATTTCCTTGGTTAAAAGTGGAAGCTCAGTCAACAACAGGAATCCAAATATCCAATAGCCCATCTATCTCAATCAGAACCTCTCTAAACCCTTCAGAGGTGTCAAATTTTCCACTAACCTGTTATGCACAAAAGTCAAGTTTTAGAGTTATGTCACCACTAAAAATAGAAGAAACAGAGCTTTGAAACCAAATCTACACACAAAACAATGTGGTATTCATACAAAGCCATACAAAAACTTCGAGAACATTGGAATGGAAACAACTTCAAATTATGATGCGGAAACATGGGTTGAGAATCCCTAAAGGGAAAATCATTTTTCTGCCACCATGGTGAAAGTTGTACTTTCTTTCATCTTTGCATATTGGTTTGATGGTTCAAGCGATGCATTTCTTATATTGAAAAGGTACATTACCTTGTTGAGCTTCTCTTTGTTTCAAAGAATAGTTTAATGAGATGGATGTTAATATATGTCAATGTCAACCTCATTCATTCATTTCATTCATCCAAATTAGCCAACATATAACATTCATTCGGTAACATATAGTATTCATTCTTTTCGGTTTTGTATTATCAAAATATGGTTGTCATGATATGATTACAATCAATTTTTTTGTTTCTTTTAAAGCTAAAATCCGAGAGTGGGTATAGTTTTCTAAATCATCTATCCCCCCTTTAGTTGTTCTTCCCTCGCTCATGATCTTGTGTACACCTAATTAAGTGCGTTTACAGCGTGAGGCCTTGTACAAGGAGATGCACAGCAACAAGAAATGTTAAATTGATATGTTTTGTATTATTGTTACAAAGTATTTCATTAATTAAAGAAGAACATTAGAGGTGGTTCTCTTTGCAGTGGGTCCACATCATGTTCTGAACTACATTTATAGACTCATGCTCAACATCTTTGAACACCCTCTAAATCCTGATCTGCAGTTGAAACACGAAAGGTTACATTAATTAATACACCAATTGAAATTAAATATGTTTAAAAGAACATTAGAGTGGTTCTCTTTACTTGATGGGGCCACATCATGTTCCTGATCTTCTCTAGCCTGATCATGCTCAACATGTTGATCACACTCTACATGCTCTAAAGTTGAAACATGAAAGGTTACATTAATTAATAGATGAATTGCAATTAAATATGTTTAAAAGAACTTTAGAGTGGTACTCTTTACTTGATGGGGCCACATCATGTTCCTGATCTCTTCTCTAGCCTGATCATGCTCAACATGTTGATCGTGCTCTACATGCTCTAAAGTACTAGGATGCACACCATGACCTTCATCTGCAGGTTGTACTCCACCCTCACTAGGCTGCATTCCAATGTCATGTGCAGTATTATCATTGCTTGAATGTTTAAAACAAATAGGCATGTAATTACTTTATGATGGAAATTAATATTGAATAGATTGCACAACTATTCAATTTTATATAAACTTTATTGAGTTTATTTAACTGCGTATCAGATGTAGTGGAAGATTGTGTTTTCCTAGTCAAGACTCTTAGGCGTTCAGCCACGGCTCCATAGCCTTGCTGGAAGACAATCTTCAGGTCCTCTTCTATGGGATCTCTGTTGAATTCAGAGCCCTACATTTTTGCATAAGATCATGAATTTTTCTTCTATGGTGTGATAAAACTGAAATTGTTTTCAATTTATTATTTGGATACAATATTTTATTTATTGATACGTATAATTCATGCAGCTAATTTCATATAACCACTAGAGCCAAGTTTGTGTTGCATGTGTTTTTCTAGTCTTTCCTTTGTTGCCTTCGATGTGTCGGGTAGCCTATGAAAAGTTTGAAATACATTAGATTATGTAAAAAGAAAGAGTAATCAGTATATAATTACATTGTTGATAGTATCACATACCTTCCTTGGCCCGATGGTGTCTTTCCTTTTTTTCTTTTCAGCCTTCTCCTTTCCATCTGACACCAAATACTTCCACTCCATCTTCAGAATCATGGGGGGATGCTCGTACTTTTTGTTCTTCTCTAAATGTAACCTATATTGGTCCCTCACATTCTTTAGATAGGTACCAGCTTTCTTAAGGACCTTGGTTCAGTTGAATGTTTTATCACCGAAGAGCACAACTAAACGGTTAATGAGATCATCTTTTAAATCTTGATTTTGGGCATTCCACCATGTACGTATGGTGGGCCTAAAGAGCTCCAATGTAATATCACTTAGATGTTTATAAAAAAACATCATTTCCTACAAAATGATCATGGGATCAATAGTCTAAAAAAAGCGATCAATAAGTAAATCTCAATTAGATTATATATAATAATAATTAAAATATTTTAAAGTACCTGGGACATTCTCTATCTTTATGGGAATGAAATCCTCGGTCACCACAAATGTGACTGGCAATGTTTCCGTACTAGTAATACGGGAAGATCCAGGAAATGCTACTAAAATATCACCAGTACTAGTGGCCTCTACATCCCTAGGTACATGTCCTCACACATGTTCTACCATGTGTTTGCTGCCAGAGGGTACACTAACGAATGCCTGCATGGTATGTGTTGCCAGAATTTTAGATGACAATATAGGCACAAATGATGGGGTCAGATGATGTGATGTATGCGTAGGAAGATCGGGATGGACACTTGTACCAACCCCTACTCCTCGAGCAACACTTGCAGTACCCTGATCATGGCCAGGAGCATCATGAGGACACAAAAAATCCTATAAAAACAACACATATTTTAGTTCATGACATAAAAGAGTACAAAATATAAAACCATGAATTAACTTATGTTATAATTAAAGACCTCATGACAGCTTACTTGCAAGTTTTGTGATCTCTCAATCAATATTTTACCCTCTCTCTTAGCTCATCTGTTTGAGGCACTATGAATAACAACTTAAGGATTTCTTCATTGCATTTTTTTTGGGTCTTCCTTATCATATCGAGATGGTTTGTTGAATAAGCAATGTCATCATCACATAATATTGACTGCACCTCCCTATGGATGCTATCGTCTACTACTGATGCCTTTCCCCAATCAGTCGATTGCAACAAGAATATTAAAAGCATTATCAAAATTAACCCAATAAACTTATAAAAAAAATAATAATAAAACATTTTACTTGTATCTAATTTGTACAATTACAATGAGGTAAACCTGTCGAGTAGAAGCGCCTGAAGATACATCGCGATCTATGCTCTGGGCCAAAGCCTTCTCCGTACGATCAATGTCCCACTGTGACAAAAATTAAATATAAAAACACATTACTGAAATGAAACCAATAGACTTATGAAAAAAATATAAGAATAAAATGGTATATTGGAGTCATTAATTGGAGGTTGGGTAAAATGGTACATAGTATGTACCACCCCCATAGTAACTGTGTTTGTAACTAAGCAATTCAAATTGTAATCGATTAACAACTCTTCCCCTATAGTTATTGATTTGATCACACATACAAATACATGGTTTCCCTTGCGCGCCTCGAATATGCAATTGGGTTGCTTATTTGTTGACCCAGGTCATGTAATTTTTATAAACCCTACAATATTCCCTTATGCTTTTGGCCTTCCATCAATGTACATAGCCACTCCTTTATTTTGATCCTTATCTTTTAGTTGTATATAATTTGCTGACAGTGCATACCTACTCAAACTTTGTGTATATCAAACCAGTTGCATCCAATTTTTGTAACTGTAATAGGGTCCGACATACTCCATCAATTTAGTAACTTTGTCGTAATAGACCTTTATGCCATCCATGCAAAATAGGACCAAACCATGTAATGACGATGGTGCTATGCGATATATCCTCTCATTGACACAAAAATCAATGTTTATTGGAGGAAGTTCCTTGGGTACCCATTGTTTCCATAGATGTTTGTACCTCAAGGGAACCTCAACATTGCCTATGCTCTCATCATCATAAGAACAAGACCCCCCTTCAGCAAGAAAAAATTTCCATCCGTTTACATAATTTTCTTCTAATCTTTTGACCTCTAGTTGATCTCCCTCTTTTAGACATACTACATGTCTCGCTTTCCTCTTCTCTTCCTAAATTTCCCTCGCTCACGGAAGACATATCTGACAAATACCTATTTGGTGGTACCTGCACTCATAAGGATGTTGGATGAAGTTCTTTCATGGTGATGTGATCCTAAGGTGACATTATGATTAATCTATCATTTCATCGCTAGAATTTGTAGGGTAATCAAGTCTTGATAGATTGCAAGTTATTGTTACTACCATCCAAATGTGTCCATCACAAATCAAATCTACTTAACGTTTTAACTCCCAAACTTTGTAACAAGTGTTAAATGTGACTATGGTCCACCAGTTACACAACCAAGGCCTCAAATGTATTCTCTATTTGTAATAAAAGGGCTTTTTCTCTTCATTCAAGTAAATAAACTTGAAGGGAAACCCCACCAAGTGGTTTATTGGACACCTACATGACTAAAAATAGCAGCAAATTTACATTTAATTTTGATATGTCTAAGTGGTTAACGAGAGGGAGTGTGTACTAGACCTGGTTAAGTCATAAGTTTATGCTTTGGCAATAATTTTTTTTTAAGTCATCTTAAATCTTCCTATGTCTAATTGCTAGGAGACTTTTGGTATCTTTTAAGGTAGGATGATTGATGAAAGAGCCCAAAGAGCCTTTCTCCATGGTATCCAGGTACACATAGCAGCAGTCTTCTCTTATACGATTGGACATGATTTAAAGAACTTAGCTAGGAATTATTCATTTAACCTAGGGTTTTCTCATAATGCCATCATTGGAAAAGTATGATCAAATTCTTCTATTATGAAGAATTAGTCTATGTGCCTCTAGTAATCACTATAAATGTTTGTAAGGATAAAATGACTAATTGCATCAGGTAGGAGAGAATCAACTTTGAGTTCTTCAAAGATTATATTTCTCTATTCATAATTTTTAAGGGTTGTGTGTGGAGGAGGTTATCACTACCAAGAAGGGAAAAGACCTTTCCTTGTGATGGAACTTCAAAAATTTTCTCTTTGTGTTCCATTTTTATGTTGGCTTATGTCTCTGGTCATCTATGGTGTTTGAGAAAAGCCTAAGGTTGGGTTTTACCTTTGTCTTCATGTAAAACCCTAGTGTTTATCTTATGCCTTGGGTGGGATCTTTTGGGCCGTTACTTTTTGGGGAGGGTTTTAAAATAACTTAAGCCCCATCGCTTCATCTAGGTTGGGCCCATTTTGATTTTTTTTTATTTCCTTCACCTGAATTTATCATTTCTTAAGTCTTGGATGGTCATGTGCTCCCTCGTTTAAAAAACAACTTATGTCATTGTTTATCATCGGCCTAGTGATGCCCCTTCGTTCTTTTAATAATTTTTTTATATTTTGCAGAGGGACAAGTTTGTATGACTGTAGATCAATTATCATTTGATGTCATCCATTCCCCACCATCCCGTGATGACCCCACCACACTATTTTGGTTGATTGTGATATCACGGGCAAGCGCCACGTGTCTCATTTAATGAAGTCGAAGAGATGATAGAAATACTTTGATACATTTATCTGGTTTTAATACATTATGTAGCGGGTTACTAAAGAATTTATGAGATGCACATGTTTCAAATCAATGGAGATGTTATAATCTCAGTAGGAAAGGTGCTTGATGGTTAATGACAAAGTTGGCGACTATGTTGAACAAACAGGATTATCGATGGTTGAGATCCACGTTTTCCCACCATAGCATGATCAGAAGTTGCGAGGTCTTTATCGATCGCGATATCGCGGGTTAGTGCCATGTGGATTTCCTTGGCAATGCATAGTATGGTGGGCCCTTATTGCCATGATGGAGATTGTGTCAGTTTGTTTTGAAGGCATCCATTCGATCATCTGACCAAAGTGAAGGATCGGCGACTAGTATTTGAATCTGCATCAAATGCGATTACAAGGTTCTATTCTGTAATTTCATATTTTTGTTTAGCCCTCCTAGAGAACTAAAAACTCAAGATTACAGCTGCCCTCCTAGAGAACTAAGTATTGAAGAGAGCCATGATACAGACACCAAATAGATGGCATATAGGTCATTTGTAGCAGACAATGAATTTTGATATACAAAGACTCAGATGCATGTGTTTTGATGGAGTAAATGAAGATATCTAAGTTGCGGATTAAGATTTTGGTATTAGTTGTTTGTTAAATTTATGCAGTTATTTGATTGTCTCCATTCTGATGCTTCTTTATTGTTTAGATTGATATAACAAGTTTATACTCAGTTTATCATTGTACATTTGCTATATATGTGTGATCTGGTTATTCGATTCTCTAAAGTAGGGATTAAAATATTTTAATCAATCACAAAAATTGGGAAGTGTTACTTGGATTAATAAGAAGAATCACATAACTAGAATTGCCATTCTATCTCAAGAAGAGTTTGTCAATTATTCACTTGCACGTTTACACAAGTTGTAAACAATTTTTGTACCTGATAGTTTGAATTATTGCCATTATTGAAATCCACATTTGCAGATATTCATTAGACTCCATATACCCAATAAGGCACTAGTCTCCCCTTGTATTCTTTTATAATTTTCATTATTCTTATTTATTTTACACTTACATTTACAAATACATACATATGCATTTACTATTTTCATTTATTTCTCATGTAGTTTAATAGTTTGATTGATTTCATATTATATGTGTTGAAGAATTTAGAATTTCAATTACATTAATTTATGGATATGTTGTATCTATAACACTATAAAAATTCATAAAATCAGATCTCCCATACATATTTTGTTGAAACCTAGGCTTGAACCTCATTTCACATGCTTTTCTTCACAAAACTCTTGAGGACAGCAGCTATACCTTCTTTATTTCTCATCCTACAATTACAACAGTATCCATGGGGCCTCTTACACAAGATACAGTAATCACAAAAATTATAAGAGCCCCTTTATATCATGTTTGGACTACAAAACCCTCAAAAATAGGGTAACTTAGATTATGATTTGTTGGTGAGCTGTATGGAGAAAAATAATTAGCACCAGCTCATTCTTGGAGTCTTTTGAAAGAGAAGTGAATCAAGTGGTAGTTAAGTACAAACCTTATAGTGTCAAGGTGAATGAGGTGATCAATTTTGATTGGCCAAATAATGAAGAGTACCATAAATGGCTAAATGTATATTTAACTAAGGAAGAGTGAAAAGAAGTAGGCTGCTAACGGTTGAAAAATTAATTGTTGCAGTTACAACAGATTCTAGTTCTATTTTTTGGTGACAGTCTAGGCGTGGAATTCTTGATTTTTTTTGTTGCTGCATCAACCATTCTCAGTGGGCACGATGAACAAGAAGATTCTCTGGGGATATTACATTTGTAACACATTTTTGGAATATCACAAGGCGGTCCAATTGGCTAGAGACACGTGTGCTTTCTGGCCTAATGCGTGTTTGCTCCTTTTTCTATAAGAAGGATTTCAAGGCCAAAAGTATGGGTTAGCAAGTTAGATATTTTTGGTCAAGTCTAGATGAAGTTGCAGAGAAAATTGTAAACTCTGATGGTTTTAGGGAAAATGCAATTTAGGTTTTGAGTCATTCTGTAGTAGGTTTTGAACTCATGGGGATTTGATGTTTTATGACAGTACTAGAATTTGAATTGATATGATTAATTCAAACTCATGTCTCTCCATTGTACAAGCATATATGAATTTTGAATAAAATGATCAAGGGTTGTTTCATTCATCTCACTGTTGTGGTGTGTATGATTCTTTTTTTAGCTTTAATTTAAGGAATTAATTAAAATGCTTGAATGGGATTGTAGGTGGATATGTTTTGTATAATGATTTGATAAGTAGTATTGGGTTAGAATACATATTGATGAGATTGTAAAGCAATGTTATCAAGGATCTTATATGTTGTGTTAAATCTGTCATAAACCATTAGATACTTATAAATTTGACTCCTCCAATGGATATATGGCACTGATCTAAGTTGTACTTATTCGTATGGTTCAGTATTTGTTTTCCTTTACCTAGAGCTTGCTAC
This sequence comes from Sequoia sempervirens, assembly GCA_007258455.2. NCBI lineage: Eukaryota > Viridiplantae > Streptophyta > Pinopsida > Cupressales > Cupressaceae > Sequoia > Sequoia sempervirens. The sequence goes on from VDFB02271358.1 coordinate 464,208,554, forward strand.
AAATTGCAAATCAATGACTATCTTATACTGTGAAATGTTGTTGTAGTTATCTCATGCTCCAAATAGTTGATATTATTGATAAACAACCAATTCTATTCGGTATTATCCTATTATGTTGAGCTATTAAATGAGATTATTTGTTCTTGTTAATGTTGTTTATGATGATGGTGTAGAGGTTGCAAATGCATTAAGGGATCACCCTCCCGGGTCTTGCAGAGCCCAAAGTGTAGGAGGTCTTTAAAATCCTCGTCAATTTGTCTAGGTCCTTCGAGCTGCCCTTTATTGGAATTGGCAATTCCATAGGTAGATTAGAAGATCAACCTTCTTACCATAGAAACAACCATCACCTTGCATATGTTTGTGGTGGAGGTATTAAAGAAGAATTGTATGCCTCTATTTCCATTCATTAGATCTACATTAGCCTAGCCTATACTTGGGCTAAGTCTACAATTGCTTCAGACTCATGCAATGAAGGCTATGTGTGATGAAATCCTAGACCTCAACCAATATGTGGGTAGATTATGGGAGTTTTTCCAAGACTTGAGGCTGGTCGATAAAAATGTGAAAGACTAAGCTATTTTATTTTTTTTTTTCTTATTTTATACCATTATACGAGAATGGGGGTGCTAATGTACAAGAAGATCATTGGAAACTAGGCATGAAAATTGAAGGTTAAAGAGAATGGGGGTGCCAAACTTACAGTACTCATTTCCCCTTGGTTGTTGATTTTCCCTGAGTTCCCTCAACCTCATCCTTGGCGCTAGTATTGACCTTGTTTTCACTCCTCCAAACTCTTCCTTGGCATTGATATTGACCTTGTTTTCACTCCTCCAAACTCTTCGTCGGTGCTGGTATTGACCTTGTTTTAACTCCAAACTCTTCCTTGGCGCTAGCATTGACATTGTTTTCACTACTCCAAACTCTTCCTCGGCGCTGGTATTGACCTTTCACCTCTCCAATTTGACAAGCTACAACCTAGTTTCGTTAGGTTTTACAGTATGTGAATTAAATTGAAAATTTTGGTGCCATTTAGTTAGGTTTTAATATTCTACAATATAGTTAAGTATATATTAGCTATATTTTACATAATAAATAATATAATTATTCAACTTATTATAATTATATATTATATTCTTTAACAAAATTATTAAATACATATAAAATTATTATAATTAATAATTAATAATAAGTATATTTTATATAATACAAAATATAATTAATATAATATATATTTAATATAATAGTAATATATATTAATATGAGAGAGAGAAACTAAATTTTGATTGGTTGTTTCATGTCAACAATCCAAGGATGGCATGTGTCCTTGGGGATTTATGCTCAAGGTAGCATGCCATTTGATTAAAGATATGATCATTCTCCTTTAAGACCTCTTCAATGTACCCATTGCATACTTAAGGAGACAAAGATAAATATAGGGAAGAAAATATAGAGAGAGAGGGAGATAATGACAAACATACAAATAGAAAGGGATACAAAGAGATAGAGAGAGGTAGAGAGATAAAGAGATAAGGATGAATAGATAGAGATATAGGAAGGGTGATTGATATATCTCTCCCTGTCGCTATTTGTATCTCTATATCTCCCACTATCTATTTCACTCTCTTCCCCACACTCTATTTATTGAGCTATCTCTCCCTCTCCCCCTTTCTCTCTCATTCACTCCATCTCTCCCTCCATCTCTCCCACCCTATATCTCTATCTCTATTTCTCTTTTTATCTCCCTCTCACTCCTCTCTCTATCTCTTTCTATCTATATCCCTTTTCTCTCCTCCCTCTCCCTCTCCCCGGCTCTATCTCTCCACCATCTCTCCCTCCCTATCCCCCCTATCCATCAACTCTCTATCTCCACCTCTCTTCCTTTCTCTTCCCATATATCTCCATTTCTCTTTCTCTTCCCATATATCTCTATCTCTCTTTCTTTCTCTCCCCATCTATCTCTATCTCCCCATATATTAACTAAGAAGCCATGCAAGCATACAATAATATATGTTGGTAAAACTATAATAGTTTTTTATTAAACTATAAGTAACACTTATCTTTCTAATGTCAAGCCTTCTTATAAAAATAATGTTTTATTAAACTATAAGTAGATTATTCTCACCACTCTTCATTCAACATGAAATGCTAAATTTAGCAATTTTTTTGTTTCTTTTTTCAAGTTTCATTAACCAAGCTACTTACTGGGTTCAATAAAGTTGTGTTATGACCCTTCATCTCTTTAAAATAATTAGACAATATTAGCGAGATCAGGAAGGGGAGAAAACTAAAATCCTTCAAAATAGGGGTAGTTGTGGGTTTGTTGGTTTTCTTGGTATACTATATACTTAGTTCCTCTAGGATAAATAAGTCACTTTAGATCATTTTCTTAGTTGTGTATCCTAAGTAATATAGAGTAAGATTTTTCATTTTAATTGACTACTACATAATAGTTTATGTGTTGAAAGAATTGTTTCCATTCTTTGTAGCTTTTACATTGGAATACAAATCATATTTAATTTCATGCCAATATACTTTTTTCATAAAGATATTTGTTTGAAATAAGTGCTTCATAACCCATCTAATTAAATCATAATTAACCTATCAAAAAGGAAATAGGAATTTTCTAAAGAAAAGAACAATTGACCCAATCATAAGTGTATAGCCTTCGCAGAAAGGAGTGATCCACCTTAGCAATAACAACTACCTAATTTAGACTTGGGTATGTGTAGGATCTTGATGGGCCAAAAAGTGGCAAAATGAAAAAGGTAGCATTTTGAACTCGCCAAAAAATGCGAAAAATCCCGAGTTGACTTTTTTTTTGGGTTGGGTGTCAGTACATTGCTCCATAGCAATGCCCAAGCCAAAGTACTAAAAATCGGATATCCGATTTGTTTTGGATATCCAATTCGTGTCTAATATTTAATTTAGAAAACATTTTAAAATGTAATATTTTGGTGCTATAAATCGGATATCCAATCTAATTATGATATCCTATTTTTGCACACATATACCCAAGAGTAATTAGTGTTGGATCTCAGTTGTGATCATATGGTTTGTCCTTGATGAAAAAATCCCCTTTAGTTGATTCTACTTTTTAACAGTTTCTGATTGGTTTCTCATGCTTTATCTTGTGATAGAAAAGGAAAATTTTGGCGTGAAAATGCTTGGGTCTTGCCAATCCATTTCTCTGAGAAATGTCTGTGTTTCCTATTGGCAAGACATTTCTGATGTCATAACAATTTGTTCTTATATATAGGCACTTTCGACATGACAGTGATCGTGGTCTTGGCGACAAAAGAAAATTCTATTGGCATGAGGTTTGTTCATCGCTGAGAGGTCTTACCGAATGAGTCAGGTCTCACCGACTAATGCATATGGTGGTTCATTAGCATAAGTGATCCCTATTGGCATGTTGTTTCATCAAGCGCTTTGTGTCTCGACGACTGGCACAAGAAAGGTTATTTCGGCAAGACTTGTCTTTGGTTTCAGTGACAGAAAAGTGTTATCTATCGGCATATGTAATACTGTCGGGATAAGGTCTTATCGATTTCATTATGTCTCCTCGACCCACTTCAGAATGAGAATATCGGCAAAGGAAATCATCCTTGGGGTAGTGTCTCATTGAACTTGAAATGTCTCCCCGACTAGTGCATGTGGAAGTCTATCAGTAAGAGTTTGTGCATCGAAGAAAGGTCTTGGCGAATTCGATTTGTTACACCGACCAAAAACATAAAGGTAGTCTCTTCAGTAAGAGCTAGGGTTTTCGGCGAGAGGTCTCGGTGAGTGACCTTCGGTCTAGTCAATGGAACACAAAAGGTTTTCTTATCGGCATAAGATCTAACTTGTCTTAGCGATACACAAGATGATAGGTGACTTTCAGTATAACAAAGATATCTATATGAGGTCTCCCCAAAAGTGATATGTCATGGTGACAGGAATGATAACATGAGCTTTCGGTAAGACACAGGATGCTCTATGAGATGTCACCCCGACTACACATTATCTTGGTGAAGGCGGATGAAGGACACATCTCAGTGAAAGTGTGCTCTTGTCTTGGTGACTTGGAAATGATAAAGACTTTCGATATGACACAATATATTCTACGAGAGGTCTCCCCGATGATGGTATGCTATAGCGACTCTCATAAGGTAGAAGGATGCATCGGCGAGAGAATCATAATGTCACAATGACACACAAGTGGATGAAGATTTTCAGAAAGACATGGTATGCTCTACAAGAGGTCTCCCCGGATTTGATATGTCTCGCCGATGGAATTCAAAAGGACTTTATCGGTATGAGAATTGTTCTCTCATGGCGATCTGAGGTGAACTCGGGGTGTTTCGGTATGACATGAAACAATCTACAAGATGTCTCCCTAATGGTTTGAAGTTACAGCGACACTCATTAGATAGAAGGCTCATCGATAAGAAAAACCATGTGTCATGGTGACCAATGTGTATCATGTGGACTTTCGGTAAAACAAAGACCTATCTACAAGATGTCTCTCTGATATCAAAAGGCTATAGCGATAGTGAATGGAACAAAAGGGCATCTCGGTGAGAAAGACTTTTGTGTCTCAGTGACTGTAACAAATATAATAGAAATGTGATCTCGGGGAAACATAAAAGATCTTTGATATGGTTTCTCCCCGATGACAGAAGGTCATGGCGACACACAGGGACAAAGGAATGATCAATGTTATAATTGCCTTTGGCATACTTGTCTGGATGTCTCAGTGAATGGTTAATGAAGACTCAAAACTCTGTGGTCAACATCATGGATTGGCATCGAATCTTAGAACCGTTACATGGTAGAATATTCATTGAGTTTCCTTTTTGAGTAGTTACGTTTTTGAAATAATGGATGATTTGCAGTTCTCTGGATAAGTATTACTATTGATTTTTATCATCATCGACAGACTGTCATTATTCAACTTCATATTAAAAAATCAGCAAGAGAATTTTAGAATCTGGTGAAAAACACTTTTTGAAGATTTCTTTGTAACTAACATACTTGAAATGTATTTATAAACCTGTGTTGAAAACAGTGAAGGTTGGTGATTGTAATTCTCTGGTTGTAATCCTTAGGGTATTCTGTAGGCGAGAAAACAGAGAAATATGTTCTTAACTAAAAATAGAGAGATCCTCTGATATTATGAGTGTAATTCTAAAATCTGAGTAAGGGGTTGGTGATCCTTGAGATTGGTTTCTCTAAATGAGGGGTTGGGGCTCCTTGAGTTGGTGCTCAGAAATTAGCCTATAAGGCATTGTTAACAGTGGTTTTGAAGATTAAGCCAGGAAGGTAGTTTAGGAGTGGTTTTTATACCCTAGGAGGGTTTTCCACTCGGCAAAAGCTTTTGTCTCTTTGTTCTTCTATGTGCTCTCTGCTTTACAGTGTTGTTGTTTCTGTTCACTGATTATTACTTTTCTCAATTTTGTTTATGAATAATTACATTCAACTGATGAATGCTTAGATCGGAGTAATATTGAGATCAAATCTGAGCTATGTTTTTGAATCTTTGAAAATTGGTCAAATCTGTTATAACACTGATTCACCCCCCCTCTCAGTGTCATTTTAACTCCAATAATTGGTATCAGAGCGTAGGGTCCTCTGATAGGTTTGATTACCTTGGATTGATCTTGGTCTTGGAGTTTTTTTTTAATGGCACATTCTCAAGACGGTGCCTCTGTAACTAGAGCTCCATTATTTGATGGAATAGATTATGTGTTCTGGAGAATAAGAATGGAAGCTTTTCTTGCTTCTTTTTATGTTGATGTTTGGAGCATTGTTTTAGAAGATTACAATGTACCAACCATTATTCCCTTTGATGCTACTGAAAAGAAGAAGTATGAAACAAATGCCAGAGCTAAGCATGCCATCTTGTGTGGGTTAACTAAAGATGTGTTCATTAAAGTCATGCATTGTAAATCTGCTCATGGAATCTAGGAAAAATTTGAAACTATATATCAAGGGAATGAGAAAGTCAAACTGTCAAAAATCATTACACTCAAACATTAGTTTGAGGAGTTGAAAATGAAGGATGATGAAAAAGTGGCTGAATATTTCCTAAGAGTTGATGAAGTTGTCAATTCAATGAAAGGTCTAGGTCAAGAGGTCAATGAATTTGATGTGGTCACAAAGGTTGTTAGAACCTTACCATACAAATTTGAATCTAAGGTTTCAGCCCTAGATGAAAAGAAACACTATGATAAACTTACCTTAGACAACCTACAAGGAATACTTACTGCCTATGAAATGAGAACTAGCAAAAACAATTCTACATGAAAAGAAACTACCTTTAACACTAAAAAGAAAGAATAGTCGAAGTCAGTGAATCAGAGTTGTCTGATTCTAATGAATCCCATTTTGTTAGAAGATTTAAAAAGGCATCAGGAAAATATAAGGGAAAACTTCCCTTTAAATGTTTTAACTGTGGAAAAATAGGTCACTTTGCTGCAAAGTGTCCCTGTGATGATCAAATCAGTGACAATGAGAAATTTGAAAAACAACCTAAGAAGAAGGCCTTTAAACCTAAATGAAATTTCAACTTCATAAAGAAGAAGAGTTTATTTAGCAAAGATAAAACTGATTTTGAGTCTGAAGATTCATTAGCAGAAGAAGATGAAAACTTTTTCATGGCTCAGATTACTCAGCAAGAAGATTCAAACACCATTGACATTGAAGAAGGTGAGGTAGATCTTGAAAGTGAGCTGAAATGTGCTTTAAAAGAGGTCAGAAAACTTAAAAAACAAGTTCTTTCTCAAGAACATAAACCAGATCAAGAAATGGTCTCTCTGAAAACTCAGCTTGAAGAAGCTAAAAGAGTTGAAGACTATCTTCGAGAGACTATAAGCTGCAAAGATCAAGAAATTCAAAAACTGGAACAAGAAGTACTCTATCTTAGGAAGGAAATTGAAAAATATGAAAGCACTCTAAAATTGAATGAGATGCTCAGCAAGCAGAAGATGTACAAAGATAAAACTGGTGTTGGTTTTGAAAAGGGTGAATGCTCTATTGACCATGAAAAACAAAACCCCTCTTCTAAAGTAAAAGGTTCAAGTTCAAATCACTCAAAATTTGGTAAGGATCATGTTCAATCTTTAAGAGGTAATAGATCTTCATACAGAGTCAATCATTTTTTCTATGGTTATTATTTTTTCTGCAACAAATTTGGTCATAAGGTGAGCACTTGTAGGCTTATGAATTCTAGAATGCCCAGGTTTGGTCTTAAGTAACACCATGGTTTTGTTAGACATATTAGATGTTTTAAATGCAATACTTTGGGACATTTTGTCAAACATTGCAAAGTTGATCTACAATCAAAACAGTAGAAAACTAAAAAGGTTTGGAAACCTAAGACTGTTAACAACATTAAGCAAACTATGTTGGTTCAAACTTCTTTTCATTCCAAGAAAAAGGATTTATGGGTCCTGGACAGTGGATGTTCTAATCATATGACTAGCGACAAGGATAAGTTTATGAAACTTGAAGATTATGTAGGTGGATATGTTATGTTTGGTGATAACTCTAGTATTCAAATTAAAGGTAGAGGTTCACTTCTTCTAAATGAAGACACTCCTATCTATAATGTGTACTATGTGGAAGGTCTCAAGCACAATCTTCTAAGTGTTAGTCAAATCTGTGATAGTGGTTATCATGTTCTTTTCAATTCGTAGGGATGTGAGATTAAGAAAAGATTGGAAAGGCCATTGCAGCTGGAAGGAGGACAAAAGGAAATGCGTACAATCTTCTCGACACAACAATCAATGACAATAATCAAGAACAAGGTCTATTAATGGTGGAAAAGTCTTCATTGGGGTGGAAAAGAAAGAGCAATAAAGATGCTTTTGAGAAAACTCCTTGTGCACTCCTTGCACAAGAGTTGCCTTCCAGGTCTTAAGAAGAAGCAAAGACTCAGGGGGAGTCTATTATGGTAATATTTTTTACCCCTATGGAGTCTAGAATGAGGTATGACATCTTGTATTTGCTTTTGGTGATATAAGATGTATAGAAATGGCTTGTAAATGCCACTAGTTCATTCTATTTTTTGAAATACAAGTTAGAAGTACATTGACAGATCTTTGGTGAGGTTGTTGCTCAATTCTTAAGGTGTTGATGGATCTAGTGTCTTGCCAGTAAACTAGACAGTATTTTGAAGGAAGAGAAATGGCTTAAATTCCTTAACATTTTGTTATTTCTAACAAAGGTAATCATCGGATTTGAAAGGTAATGGATAAATATCTGCATTAAGGAATGTTTTTGCTTGGTCTAGTGGATGACAGTTTTCATAAGTTTTTGGAAATACAGTGCACTTTGTTCTTAAATAAACTTTTTGGTTGCTTGGGATTTGGAAATAATGGTATGTCCTTATGACATCTTTGAGCAGTGTGGAGACATATAGATGACTTCCTCATTATATTAAAAATAGAAAGCTTTTTGATGTGATGTCGATGTATTTATCTTTGGAGAACAGTGATTGAAAAACATGGTTGATGTTATGAGTTATATCTGTGATGATAATATTCGGTGTTGTGTGAGGGCTGAGATTAATTATCTTTGGTATCTTTCATTGTTCTTGGTGTGGTAATAGAAGTTCTCATATGGACTGAGGACGGGTGTACAAGAACAGATTGACGATGAATTATGTAGTATACATGCTTTCAAGTTATATTCTGTGTATGAAAAGAGTAAAATGATGTGTGTAGTTTGAAGAAGAATAACCAGTATCATTGGTCTTTGCTGTGTTTTGTCATGGACTATAACTAAGGTTACTTGTGCTAAGAAGAGGTTGGTTGTTTGTGCTCAAATTTTGGCATTGCACATTCTTCTCTTCTATCCTTTGTCATTGAGGCAAAAAGGGGGAGAGTCATTTGTGTTTTTCCATCAAGGAAAAAGGGGGAGTTTGTTGCATCTTAGTTGTGATCATATGGTTTGTCCTTGATGACAAAATCCCCTTCAGTTGATTCTACTTGTTGACAGTTTCTGATTGGTTTCTCATGCTTTATCTTGTGACAGAAAAGGAACATTTCGGCATGAAAATGTTTGGGTCTCGCCGATACATTTCTCTGAGAAATGTATGTGTTGCCGATCGACAAGACATTTCTGATGTCATAATGATTTGTTCTTATATACAGGCACTTTTAGCGTGACAGTGATCATGGTCTTGGCGACAGAAGAAAAGTCTATCGGCATGAGGTTTGTTCACCGCTGAGAGTCTTACCGAATGAGTCAGGTCTCACCGACTAATGCATATGGTGATTCATCGACATAAGTAATCCCTATTGGCATGTTGTTTCATCGAGCACTTTGTGTCTTGGCGACTGGCACAAGAAAGGTTATTTCGGCAAGACTTGTCTTTGGTTTTGGCGACATAAAAGTGTTATCTATTGACATATGTAATACCATCGGGATAAGGTCTTATCAATTTCACTATGTCTCCCTGACCCACTTCAGAATGAGCATAACGGCAAAGGAAATCATCCTCGGGGTAGTGTCTCATCAAACTTGAAATGTCTCCCCGACTAGTGCATGTGGAAGTCTATCGGTAAGAGTTTGTGCATCAAAGAAAGGTCTTGGAAAATTCGATTTGTTACACCGACTGAAAAAATAAAGGTAGTCTCTTCGGTAAGAGATAGGGTTTTTGGTGAGAGGTCTTGGCGAGTGACCTTCGGTCTCGTCGATGGAACACAAAAGGTTTTCTTGTCGGCATAAGATCTGACTTGTCTTAGCGATACACAAGATGATAGGTGACTTTCGGTATAACGAATATATCTATATGAGGTCTCCCCGAAAGCGATATGTCATGGTGATAGGAATGATAACGTGAGATTTTGGTAAGACACAAGATGCTCTATGAGTTGTCACCCTGACTACACATTGTCTTGGCGAAGGCGGATGAAGGACACATCTCAGTGAAAGTGTGCTCTTGTCTTGGTGACTTGGAAATGATAAAGACTTTCGATATGACACAATATATTCTATGAGAGGTCTCCCTGATGATGGTATGCTATAGCAACTCTCATAAGGTAGAAGGATGCATCGGCGAGAGAATCATAATGTCACAGTGACACACAAGTGGATGAAGACTTTCGGAAAGACATGGTATGCTCTACAAGAGGTCTCCTCGACTTTGATATGTCTCGCCGATGGAATTCAAAAGGACTTTATCGGTATAAGAATTGTTCTCTCTTGGCAATCTGAGGTGAACTCGGGGTGTTTCGGTATGACATGAAATGATCTACAAGATGTCTCCCCGATGGTTTGAAGTTATAGCGACACTCATAAGATAGAAGGCTCATTGGCAAGAAAAACCATGTGTCACGGTGACCAATGTGTATCATGTGGACTTTCAGTAAAACAAAGACCTATCTACAAGATGTCTGATATCAAAAGGCTATAGCGATAGTGAATGGAACAAAAGGGAATCTTGGTGAGAAAGACTCTTGTGTCTCAGCGATTGTAACAAATATAAGAGAAATGTGATCTTGGGGAAACATAAAAGATCTTTGATATGGTTTCTTCCCGACGACAGAATGTCATGGCGACGCACAGGGACAAAGGAACAATCAACGTTATAATTTCCTTCGGCATACTTTTCTAGATGTCTCAGTGAATGGTTAACGAAGACTCAAAACTCTGTGGTCAACATCATGGATTGGCATCGAATCTTAGAACCGTTACATAGCAGAATATTCATTGAGTTTCCTTTTTGAGTAGTTGCATTTTTGAAATAATGGATGATTTGCAGTTCTCTGGATAAGCATTACTATTGATTTTTATCATCATCGACAGACTGTCATTATTCAGCTTCATATTCAAAAATCAGCAAGAGAATTTTAGAATTTGGTGAAAAATACTTTTTGAAGATTTCTTCATAGCTGACATACTTGAAATGTATTTATAAACCTATGTTGAGAACAGTGAAGGTTAGTGATTGTAATTCTCTGGTTGTAATCCTTAGGGTATTCTATAGATGAGAAAATAGAGAAATATGTGCTTAACTGAAAACAGAGAGATCCTCTGATATTATGAGTGTAATTCTGAAATCTGAGTAAGGGGTTGGTGCTCCTTGAGATTGGTGTCTCTAAATGAGGGGTTGCCGCTCTTTGAGTTGGTGCTTAGAAATTAGCCTATAAGGCATTGTTAACAGTGGTTTTGAAGATTAAGCCAGTAAGGGAGTTTAGGAGTGGTTTTTATACCCCAGGAGGATTTTCCACTTAGAAAAAGTTTTTGTCTCTTTGTTCTTCTGTGTGCTCTCTGCTTTACAGTGTTGTTGTTTCTGTTCACTGATTATTACTTTTCTCAATTCTGTTTATGAATGATTACATTCAACTGATGAATGCTTTAATTAGAGTAATATTGAGATCAAATCTGAGCTATGTTTTTGAATTTTTGAAAATTGGTCAAATCTGTTATAACACTAATTCACCCCCCCTCTCAGTGTCATTTTAACTCCAACAATTAGGAGGTGGAGGGTGGGAAAGAGAGAGA
>VDFB02271358.1:464220143-464234931 GCA_007258455.2 Sequoia sempervirens
AGTGATGGAACTTCAAAGTTTTGTTCTCTGTGTTCTATTTTATCCTACCTTGTGTCTCTAGTCATCTATGGTGTTTGGGAAAAGCCTAAGGATGGGGTTTTACCTTCATCTTCATGTAAAACCCTAGTGTTCATCTTACACGTTGGATGGGATCTATTTGGCCGTTACTTTTTGGGAAGGTTTTAAAATGGCTTAAGCCCCATTGCTTTGTCTAGGTTGGGCCCCCTTTTGTTTTACCGTTTTATTTCCTTTGCCTGAATTTATTTTTCCTAAGTCTTTTTTTGGTCCCGTGTTGCCTCGTTAAAACAACTTTTGTCATTGTTTGTCGTAAGCCTATCGATGTCCCCTTATTCCTTTAATAAATATTTTTATTTTGTAGAGGGACAAGTTTGCATGGCCATAGCTCAATCCACTTGTGATCTTAGTCGTTCCCTGCCATCCTGTGATGACCCCACCACACTGTCTTTGTTGATCGCGATATCAAGGGTGAGTGCCACATGTCTCATCCGGTGAAGCTGAAGGAATGATAAATACTTTGATGCATCTTTAATAAATTATTCCATGGGTTACTAAAGCAGTAATAAGATGCACATGTTTTAAATCAATGGAGATGTTATAATCTCGGTAGAAAGGTGCTCGATGGTTAATAACAAGGCTAGCAACTATGTTGAATGAACAAGATTGCCGATGGTTGAGATCCACAGTTTCTCGCCATCGTGTGATCAAAATTTGTGAGGTCTTTATTGATTGCAAAATCAGGGGCAGGTGCCATGTGGATCTCCTTGTCAATGAGTAGTATGGTGGGCCCCTTATTGCCATGATGGAGACTATGTCAGTTTTCTTTGAAGGCAACCGTCTGATGATTTGACCAAGGTGAAGGATCAATGACTAATATTTGAATCTACATCAAATGTGATTAGAGCCATTCGTGCAGTGCACAAGTAAGCTTTAATGGTGGACATGACATCTACTGCCATGGTTTGATCGAAATAAAGAAACTATTCTTCTGCTTTTGGTATCACAAAGCATTCAAAACATCTTAAATGGGGATTATAGGTCGATATGTTCTATATGAGGATTTGATAAGTAGTATTGGGTTAGGATACATGTTGAGGATATTGTAAAGCAATGTTCTTAAGGATCTTATATATTATGTGTTAAATTTGTCATAAACCTTTAAATGCTTATGAATTCGACTCCCCCAATAGATATATGGCACTGATATGAGTTGTACTAATTCTTATGGTTCATTATTTGTTTATCTTTACCTAGAGCTTGCTACAAATTGAAAATCAATGACTATTTTATACTGTGAAAATGTGTTCTAGTTATCTCATGCTCCAAATAGTTGATATTATTGATGAACAACCAATTCTATCTGGTATTATCCTATTATGTTGAGCATTTTAAATGAGATTATCTATTGTTGTTAATGTCATTTATGATAATGGTGTAGAGGTTGTAAATGGATTAAGGGATCACCCTCCTGGGTCTTGCAAAGCCCAAAGTGTAGGAGGTCTTTAAAATCCTTGTCAGTTGGTCCAGGTCCTTTGAGCTGCCCTTGATTTTAATTGGCAATTCCATAGGTAAATTAGAAGACCAACTTGGTTATAGTAAAAACAACCAACAGGTAGAGGGGAGAGAGATAGAGGGATTCAGTGAGAGAGAGAGGGAGGGAGTGGGAGAGAGATAGAGGGTAGAGGGTTAAGGGTAGAGGGGAGGGAGATAAGAGTGAGTGAGTGAGAGAGAGACTTGAGAGAGGGAGAGTGGGTAGAGAGAGAGGGAGGGAGGGAAGTTCAGATCCTCGTTCAAATTCAAGTCCATCAAAAAATCAAAATCATCAAAATCCTAAAGGAAAAATCAGGAAATCGAAAATCAAAAGTTCCAGGGTCCGAGATTCAGGATTCAGGATCCATCGTCGAAAAATCAAAATCATCGAAAAAGACAAAGATGGAAGAAATCACAAAGAGATCAATCGAAAAATCAAAATCCCGATCGTCCGGGTCAGGATCCGGAAATCGAAACCAAAATCGAAATCGAGGCATTTCCTCAAAATCGCGTCGAGATCCAGAAAATCGAAAAGGAAGAACAAAGATCAAAATCGTCAGAACAAAAGTCTCGAAAATAATCAAGCTTTTGAGATCCGGGCTCAAAATCAAAATTCCGTCGAGTTCGAGGGATAAAGGTTCGAGTTCGAGGTTTAAAGGGAGTAGAGAACCTATAGGAGTTAATTAAGAGATCTCGAAGATAGAAAGTCGAGGAGTTCGAGGTTTAAGAGTTCAGGTTAAAGTGTTGTTCGAGTTTAAAGGTCTCATTAGAGGAAAGTCGAGGATTCAGTGAAGAGGAGTCGAGGAGAAGGGATAGAATTAGAATTAGAAAGATGAAGGTTAAGGTGGGGACAAAGATAGGAGTAGGTAGAGATCTGAAGTGAAGTGGCGTGGATAGAGAGGGAGGGAGGAGGTGGGAGAGAGATAGAGGGGTAGAAGGTTTGGGGTTGGGGGTTTGGGGTTTGGGTTTAAGGGTGGGGGAGAGGATGGGGGAGGGAGGTGAGTGGAGGGGCGAGGAGGGGGTGGGGGGTCAGAAAAATCAGAAAAATCAAAATCAGGATCCATCAAAATCCAGGTCAGGATCCAGGATTCAGATCAGGATCAAAGCAAAATCATCCATCAAACTCAGAAAAATCAAATCAATCAAAATCAATCATCCATCCAGATCCGCAGTCCATCAAAATCAACAAACTTTTCAAGCTTTAAGAAAAGGAGGATGTCGGATCGAAGACTTCGAGATCGTCGGGGAAAAGGTCGAGTCGAGATGCGTCGTTCGGGGTTCGAGTTCGGAGTTCAGGTTCGAGGTTCACGGTGAAGGCTCGAGAAGTGGAAATTGAAGATCACGTCGACCGAGAAGTCGGAAGGAGGGCAAAGATCGTAAAGGTTCAAGGTTCGGTTCAGGTTCGGGAGTTCTCGAGATCGAAAGGATCAAAGAAGAAACAATCGAAAAATCAAATCAAATCAATCATCAGTCAAATCAGAAGTTTCGATCAAAATCATCCGCTCGGCATCAGGGTCGGGCTCAAATCGAAAAATCAAATCAGGATCCGAAATCCAAAAATCAAAAATCAATCTTTTCGAAATCAGAAATCGTCAGGATTCAGGGTCGGGGTCAGGTCAATCTGATCAATCAAAAGAAAAATCAAGATCAATCCCATCAGGATCAAAATCAAAATCCATCAAACTTCAAAATCAAATCAGATCAAAATCAATCGCATCAAATCCGTTTAAAATCGAAAAACAAAATCCAGATCCATCAAATCAAAGTCCAGATCGATCGAGATCAAAATCAAAATCAAAAATCAGATCCGCTTTTTGTCAGGATCCAGGATAGGTTTTAAGGGTTAAGGGTTTAGGGTTATGGGTAGTGATGGAACTTCAAAGTTTTGTTCTTTGTGTTATAATTTATCCTACATTGTGTATCTACATATCTATGGTGTTTGGGAAAAGCCTAAGGTTGGGGTTTTACCTTCTTCTTTATGTAAAACCCTAGTGCTCATCTTACACCTTGGATGGGATCTATTTGGCCGTTACTTTTTTGGAAGGTTTTAAAACGACTTAAGCCCCATCACTTCATCTAGGTTGGGCCCCCTTTTGTTTTATCATTTTATTTCCTTCGCCTAAATTTATTTTTTCGAAGTCTTTCGTTGGTCCTATGTTCCCTCATTAAAACAACTTATGTCATTGTTTCTCATCAGCCTAGTGATGTCTAGTTATTCATTTAATAAATGTTTTTATTTTGTAGAAGGACAAGTTCGCATGGTCATAGATCAATCGTCATGTGATCTCAGTCATTCCCCGCCATCCCGCGATGACCCCACCACACTGTCTTTGTTGATCGCGATATCACGAGCGAGCACCACGTGTCTCATTCGGTGAAGCCGAAGGAATGATAAAACTTTGATGTGACTTTAATACATTATATCACAGGTTACTAAAGCAGTTATAAGATGCATGTGTTGTAAATCAATGAAGATGTTATAATCTTGGTAGAAAGGTGCTCGATGGTTAATAACAAGGTTGGTGAGTGTGTTGAACGAACAGGATTACCAATGGTTGAGATCCACGGTTGCCCACCATTGCATGATCAAAATTTGTGAGGTCTTTATTGATTGCAATATCACGAGCAGGTGCCACATGGATCTCCTTGGCAATGAGTAGTATGGTGGGCCCCTTATTGCCACGATGGAGACTATGTTAGTTTTATTTGAAGGCAATCATAAGATGATCTGACCAAGGTGAAGGATCGATGGCTAATATTTGAATCTGCATAAAATTTGATTAGAGCCATTCGTGCAGTGTACGAGTAAGCTTTAATGGTGGACATGACATCTACTACCATGGTTTGATCAAAATAAAGCAACTATTCTTCTGCTTTTGGTATCACAAGGCATTCAAAACATCTTAAATGGGGATTGTAGGTTGATATGTTTTGTATGAGGATTTGATAAATAGTATTGGGTTAGAATACATGTTGAGGAGATTGTAAAGCAATGTTCTCAAGGATCTTATATGTTATGTGTTTAATTTTTTCATAAACCCTTAAATGCTTATGAATTCAACTCCCCTAATAGATATATGACACTAATATGAGTTGTACTAATTCGTATGGTTTAGTATTTGTTTTTCTTCACCTAGAGCTTGCTACAAATTGCAAATCAATGACTATCTTATACTGTAAAAATGTGTTCTAGTTATCTCATGCTCCAAATAGTTGATATTATTGATGAAAAACCAATTCTATTTGGTATTATCCTATTATGTTGAGCTATTTACATGATATTATCTATTGTTGTTAATGTCATTTATGATAATGGTGCAAAGGTTGTAAACGCATTAAGGGTTCACCCTCTAGGGTCTTGCATAGCCCAAAATGTAGGATGTCTTTAAAATCCTCATCAGTTAGTCCAGGTCCTTTGAGCTGCCCTTGGTCGATCTCGTCCATAAATCCCGGAAATCGAAATCTGGAATTAATCCCGCACAATCTCAATCGAAAATAAAGAATTGATAAAGAAAAGAAATCATGAAAATCGAGATCGGTAAAAATAAAGGTCGATAAAGAGACTCAAAATCGGGAAATAAAGAAAGAAAAACAAAGAATCGTCGAATCGTGGAACAATCAAAGAAAAAGGTCGAAGATAAAATCAAAAGTTCAGGAGATTCGAATTCCGGGGTCCGGGATTCAATTCGGGGTCCGGAAATCGAGAGATCTAAAAAGAATAAAGAAGTAAATTAAAGATCGGGAGCACAAAGAGATAAAGAAGGGTAGGAGAATCTGAAGAGAATTAAATTCGGCGTGAGTTCAAAGGGTCCGTTTAAAGGTTTAAAGATTCTCATTAGAAGGACGAAGATAGAAGGGTCGATGAAGGGAGGAGATGGGGAGAATAGAAGGGTTAAAGGTAGGTGTTGGTTTTAACGAGGTTGGTCTTCAAATGCTCGGTGCAGATTTAATGAGAAACAGAAGGACACCGGCAGCGAGGATTTCACGACTCGAACGGAAGGTGAAATGCATTTACAACCTCTGCACTATTATTGTAAACAACATTAACAACAACAAATAATCTCATTTAATAGCTCAACATAATAGGATAATACTGAATAGAATTTGTTGTTCATCAGTAATATCAACTATTTGGAGCATGAGATAACTACAACACATTCCACAGTGTAAAATAGTCATTGATTTGCAATTTGTATCAAGTGCTAGGTAAAGACAAACAAAATACTAAACCATATAAATTAGTACAACTTAGATCAGTGCCATATATCCATTGAGGGAGTCAAATTCATAAACATGTAAGGGTTTATGACAGATTTAACACAACATATAAGATCCTTGAGAACATTGCTTTACAATTTCATCAATGTATATTTGAACCCAATACTACTTATCAAATCCTTATACAAAACATATCCACCTACAATCCCATTCAATCATTTTAATTAATTTTCTTGAATTAAAGTCAAAATAGAAATCATACACACCACAACAGTGAGATGAATGAGACAACCCTTGATTATCTTATTCAAAATTTAGATATCCATGTACAATGGAGAGACATGAGTTTGAATTAATCATTTCAATTAAAATGCCAAAACTATCATAAAACATAAAATCCCTATGAATTCAAAACCTACTATAGAATGACTCAAAACTTAAATTGTATTTTCCTTAAAACCATCAAACTTTACAATTTTCTCTACAACTGTACCTAGACTCGATCAAAAAATATCTAACTTTCTAACCTATACTTTTGGCCTTGAAATCCTTCTTATAGAAACAAAGGAGCAAACAAGCATCGGGCCAGAAAGCACACGTGTCACCAGCCAATTTGACTGCTTTGTCACATTCCAAAATTTTTTACAACAACAATTTCTTGGCAAATCCTCTTGTTCATCATGCCCGCTAAGAATGATTGATGCAGCAACAAAGCTTCAAGAATTCCATGCCAAGACTGCCACCAAAAACAAAATTGTAATATGTTGTAACTGCAATAGCTGACTTGTCAACCATTAGAAGCCTACTCCATTTTACTCCTCCTTAGTTAAATATACGTTTACCCATTTTTGGTATTCCTCATTAGTTGGCCAATTAAAATTGATTACCTCATTTACCTTGTCACTATAAGGTGTATACTTAACTACCACCTGATTCGCTTCTCTTTCAAAAGATTCAAAGAATTAACTAGTGCTAATAATTTTATCCATACTGCTCACCAATAAATCATAATCTGAATCATCACAAATTAATCTAATTTGACAATTGATGACTTCATTTGCCCAATCCTGCCATTGTTGGAGTGACCTGATATTTCCCTGCTCATCAATTATGTCAGGTAGCAATGTGTCGCTCCAATCATCAAAGTTCTTCACCAATTCTTTGATCTTCCTACTCAAGTCATCTGGTAAGGTCTGAAAACCTTGTAATGACTTAACTAATACCTGAGTAGGCCTTAATGATTTGGGCCTATTATTTACATCAAACCTTGAAGCTTTATACATGATGTCAAGATCATTGGCCCTAGGGATCCATCTTTCAATTAATGGTACTACAACCTCCTGATCCCTATCAATATTCTTTATTGCACTTAATAATAAAGAATATAAAGAATGCACAGATGATAATTTGTCATCATATTTCTCATTTAAATGTCTCAATAAAACATTTACAACCTCCCTTTGCTTTAAGAATATTCCCTCCTCACTCACCTTCAAGGATGCTTGTAACTCTGAAATATTATGCATTAGCTGCTTCTTCAAAGGATCAATAGAGTATTCCATTTCTTCATCAGTTAGCTCTAAAGTAAGGATAAGGGAAGGAGTTTGATTGGGAGACCCTGGTGTAGACACAATAGGAGAAGTAGGAGGCACTGACCTTGATGTGGAATGAAATGTTCTGATCCTTGGAGCACTTGATGTCTCCCCAATCCGCTTGTTCTTTAACCTGTCCACCTTAGTTTGCAGCTCAACATTCCTTTGTTGCATCTTGCTATATTCCTCATTATGGCATTGTACTTCTCCATTAAGCTTTTCTTTTCAGCCTCCTCTCTTTTAGCAGTCTTTTGGGCCAATTTGGCCACATTTACAGTCAAGTTAGTAGCCTTTGTGGTTGAGGTCTCTGAAGCTCTCTTTATTATCAACTCTCCTCTTAGATTTGGGTTAATATCAGTAACATTCAGCTTTCTCCCTTGAGGGGCCAAAGCCCGAATTGCTAAAGTTTCATACTCTTCACTGAAGGCAGAATCTTGCAATGATTCCTTCACCTCTTCTTCAGAGTCTTGTAAGGGGTGCCTGGACTTCAGAATAGCATTGAAAGCTACAACATCTGCAATGTCCCATTCAAGTAAAATCAAGACACCAGCTTGATTTACTAATTTTCTCCCCTCCTTAGGCGTGATGTTCTTGAACTCTTCCATTAGTTCAGCTTTCACTTCATCATCATTCTCCTAGTCTGACCTATTAGGTCTCAATTCTCTTCTCCTCTTGCATTTATCTTGATATTCTTCCAATTTCATTCTCCATACTAGTTGCAAGAAGACCAGAGTTTTTACAAATTCATTGTCATCTAGAAAATCTTTACATGCCTCCATTCTTGCATCGTGTAAACATTTTTCTTTCATATCTAGAGAGAGAACCGATTTAGCCAGCCTAGGAGGGAAAGGCATACCCATCTGCATGTCCTGGTTAATGACAACAATCTCATCCACCAAATCCTCTTGTGATTGTTCAATTCTTTGTCTTTTAGGGCTTGGCTCTGATGGTGGTGGTGAGGGACTATTTTCAGGTGATGCATCCAAGTTAATAATCTTGATTTCTCCAGGCATTTTAAACTTTGGACCTTTTTGTGTAGGAAATTTCATTATTTGCTTTCCCTTTCTATCCTCTTCTTCTTCATCACTACTATCATTTCTCTTCCTTTTGTAAATAGGCCATCTTTCTGTAGGTTGGTAAGCTGGCCTCACTTCAATTGGCCTGGCATCTTGCTCCTGTATACCCAAATCTAACTCCAAGTTTATCTTTTTGGTCATCAAGGTGCCCATGATTTCTTTGCAGTTTCCCATCAAGAAGTCATTTTTCTTATGATATGGACTGAACTCCATCAATGGATCATACTTTGGATCCATTTTGTGCACAATAGCCAATAGCTTGTCATAAGCTACCCACTTCTCCTTGTTCAACTCCTGCCTATTTAGGTCAAATTCATTTCTAATCAAGTCTTCAGGGAAGTTGAACTCATGCACAAACTTACCACCTTTTATCCTTTTTCTTCAAAGAGCAAAGAAGCCCTCAGGATCATGTTGTCACTTGGGGCCACACCTCAAATGGTATTCCTCAAAAAATTTCCCAAAATATATCCAACTTCCCTTTGAAAAAACAAAATCTGACACCATAGTGTAATCTGAGAAGAATGTTCCTTTAGCTTTCCCAGTAAGGTTGTCCTCATGGATACAACCATTCTGCCACATGACTTTTGCAAACCCCGCTCTTGGTGGCACATTGTATGGCAATATATGAGGGGTCCCTTGAAAACCATACACCCTCAAGACAATGTTGACTGGGTATGGAATGATATCACCCCAGTTATGGAAAACCTTTAATTCTAGCTTCCTCCCCTTTGGTTTGAGGAAATCATGTAACTCCTCAGGAATCCTGGGTACATTTACCATCAGCTTGGCTCTCAATCTAGAAACAAAACAATTTTCAAAATGCACATAACTGGTGTTTTCCCTATTACATGATAAATCTGTAGTCCATACCTACATCGGCAATCTTTCTCCATCAACCCACTGCCTTAACTCCATCTTCTTAGAGAATAATTCAGCATTCTTATACAAGAACATATACATTAACATTAAATACTAGAAAAATGGACTTCCTGTATCATTTTTCTGCAACTTTGATAGCCCTTCATGTATCTTTTTAGCCAATAAAGAAGCAAAATCATAAATTACTGAGAAATTAGGATGTTGTATTTGCACCCCCATAAACATGTAAGTAATAGGCATCACCATGTTGGGGTGAAAACCCAAAATGTTTCACAATGAGTAAAAGGTAGCCAAGAAATTCTTTGCAAAGCAATTCAGTCTAAAAGGTTCTTGGTCATTAGGGCTAATATGGAATTTTGAATCTCCTGCCCTAGCCAAATGAAGTCAGAGCAACTTAGCTCTGAAAAGTGATTTTGACCTCCCATATTCTTGATTCATCTCTTCAAGATCAATAGGAACCAAGAATATACTAGGCTCACTCAGATCAAAAACCTGTCAAAGTTCCTCTATGTTGATGCTTAACAGAACCTTTCCATCATTATCTTGAATCACCCGTGTGACAAGGTCATATCGTGTAGCCACTACCCTAAGCAATTCTATATCAGGGAACACATTTGGTACCACTAACTTCCCCATATTATACATCCAACCATTAGAAAAGGGGTAGGGAAAATTACTATGTCCAAACCACAATCTGAACATCTCTAGACCAATAATAGGAACCCTAG
This sequence comes from Sequoia sempervirens, assembly GCA_007258455.2. Taxonomy (NCBI): domain Eukaryota; kingdom Viridiplantae; phylum Streptophyta; class Pinopsida; order Cupressales; family Cupressaceae; genus Sequoia; species Sequoia sempervirens. Next base: position 464,230,185 of record VDFB02271358.1, read on the forward strand.
CATTAGCTATGTTAGAACAATTATATACTAATCCCTCCCCTAGAGTTTTTCCTTGCATCAAAACCAACCCCTTCTTCTTATCATTTGTCGACAAGGGAAATTGATCCAGGAAATCATCATATAAGTTTCTACTTAAATAATCAATCTGTCCAGAGTGCTACTTTGTCAGTACCATCCTAAGTAAATTAGGGCTTCCTTGCTATTTCAAACTTTAAACAAACTAGGGCTTAACAAAATATAAAATTATAGAACAAAACCTTGCAATTTGCTAGAATTCAATTAACTTATAGCCCTACAACAACTATCGACAAGCCCTACGACAAGCACACAACAAATTTCCCCCAAATTCAAATTCAGAATAACAAGGAGATACAAAAATGAACTCATGGCTTTGCGCTTGCAGAAACCCAAATTCTTGTAACAATTTGTAACTTCATCCTTGGCTCCGTAACTGCTCTGCAAAGATGTTTTGAATACTTTATGATACCAAAAGTAGAAAAAAAATTCTTTATTTCGATCAAACCCTGGAAGTAGATGTCATGTCCGCCATTAAAGCTTACTCGCGTGCTGCACGAACGACTCCAATTTCATTCGATGCTGATTCAAATATTGGTTGTTGATCTTTCACCTTTGTCAGATCATCAAATGACTACCTTCAAATCAAACTGACATAATTTCCATCGTGGCAACAATGGGCCCACCATACCACATGTTGCCAACAAAATCCACGTGGCACTTTCCCGCGATATCGCATTCGATAAAAACCTCACAACTTTTGATCATGTGATGGAAGGAATTCGTGGATCTCCAACCATTGGCAATCCAGTTCATCCAACACAGTCGCCCACTTTTTTTAACCATCGAGCACCTTTCCTACCAAGATTATAACATTTGCGTCGATTTGAAGTACGTGCATCTCATAAACACGTTAGTAACCCACTACATAATGTATTCAAATCAAATAGATGCATCAAAGTATTTTATCATCCATTTAGCATCACCAGACGAGACATGTGGTGCTTTCCTGTGATATAGCGATCAACCAAGACAGTGTGGTGGGGTCATTGCGGGATGGCAGGGAACGATTGAGATCAAACAATGATTGATCAACGATCATCTGAACTTGTCCCTCTGCAAAATAAAAACATTTATTAAAGGAATAAGGGGACATCACTAGGCCAACAACAAACAATGACATAAGTTGTCACTTAAATGAGGGAGCATGAGACCATCCAAGACTTAGGAGAATAAAATTAAACAAAGGAAATAAAATGATAAAACTAAAGGGGGCTAGACATAGACAAAGTGATGGGACTTAAGATGTTTTAAAAACCCTCCCAAAATCAATGGCGATCGATCAAACCTCCGTCTCGGTTTAAGATCGTCGGCGTCGAAGACGTCGGACAGAAGTTCCATCAGGTGCGATGGGTCCGGAAAGATAAATCGAAGAACAAAGAAGTCCGGAAGGTAAAGACAAAGAAGGAAGTCGATCGAAATCCGAGATCGAAAAGAGTAAATCAAAGAAAAAGGCTCAAAGATCTTAGAAGAAAGGAAGAGTCGGCGAAGATCGAAAAGGATCAGCGTTAAAGGTTCAGTTAAAGGTTCATTAAGTCGTTTCTCGGAAGTGAAGTGAAGAAAGACAGAGGTAGAAAGTCGAGAGGAAGACAAAGTCGGAAAGAGGAAGGAAGGGAAGAGGGGAAAAGGGAAAAACCAATGGAATTACGCATGGATCCGTCATAAATCATATCCTCCGCCATGGCTAATTTAGAACCAGGCAGACATTTCATGCTTTTAAAACCGAGGACAACATATCTTTATTTCTTCATGCATCCTAAAATTACAATAGTATCCATGGGGCCTCTTACACAAGCTACAATAATCATAAAAAATTGTAAGAGCCCCTTTATATCATGTTTGGACTACAAAACCCTAAAAAATAGGGTAATCGGGCTGTATGCAAAGAAATGAAGCTTTCTAACTCAAATCAACGCCTTAAGCCCTCAAATCAAAATCAAATAAAAGCTAACACATATCTTCACAACCTAGAATTGATTTCACATCAAAATATGGCTGCATGTGACCGTATAGTGCTGCATAATAGGAAACATACATAAATTTTGAAGAAAAACATAGATTTTTGAATGTCAAGAGCTTGTATTTTAAATCCTCAACCATCAACAACCATTACAATGATCACTTTATGCCTTTTAAATGCCTTTATATGTCAACCATTGAACAACCACCTCTACAAATGACTTTTTAATCTCTTATGATCACATGAAACATAAAACACACTAATTTCAAGGTTGTTGACATCACTATTGAAATGTTTTAATTTTTTGACCTTTCAAACATTAAAAAGTACATCATTAAATTAATTATGTAATGGCATAAAAATTAAAAACATCATGAATTAATTATGTCTTAACCACATAGAAGTCAAATATAATTCTATGAAATTAATATCAAATAGATAATATAATTGCATAACTCATACATTTCAATGTCATTGATCTTCTTCTTCATCCAACTCTTTGTCTGTATCATCCGATCCAAATTCGACATTGTAAGGATTGGTCATATCATCATCATCATTGAAATCAGTTTTTATAATGTCATCATCCACACGGATATCATCTTCATGAACATTAACTCCTACATCATCATGATCTAGTTCCTCCTCTTTGACATCTTCATCAGGGACATCATCAACTAACTGTTGATCTTGATCATCATTTACATCATCTTCTAGTTCTTCAGTATCTTCTTCTTCCACCACATTATACTTTACTGGCCTTCCTCTTGGATCATGTCTAACAACAAGTGACCAACCTAGTTTACCTGGAACCTTTGAGTAAAATACACGCTCACATTGGCTTGGAAGAACATAGGGCTCATTTCGACTCCTTTCGATGGGCTTGTATTAACCATGGTAAATCCATTATCATGTTCAATAATAGTTTTTTTGGGATCATTTTCATTCAATCGTAGCCTGTACCATAGGACAACGAACAAAACTAATTTGAAAGACTTAAAGTCACACTCAAGTATATCATCCAAAATCTCATAGTATCAATTTTCTGAGACTTTTGGATGTATGTAAGCTTCTAGATGGAAACATTAGTCACACCGAAAGACTACGGTTATACCAGAATCACAAGTTTTCTTCATGTCATCAGAAATTTTTGATTAGAAATTTATGACCTTTGCACCACATAGCCTTGTGGTGTTTCACTTGCAATATGTCAAACATGTAAAAATTATTGCAATATCGTCAATTGATAAACATATTTATTCTTGGCCAAATGTATGCAAAGAAAACAATCTCAACATATATATACATCAATATAATTGAAAATAATTAAATAATATGATTGATTAATATATTTATACGTACCTTCTTATCTCTTAAACCATATGCTAAATCAATTTCCCTTTGTGTAACATTGGAATCTCCATTACGATGAGCTTCTTTAACCAATGAAGCCACACCTTCCCATGTTAATGCACGACTAGATTGTTGACATCGTTCAATCCATACCATCTTCCAATCAAGATTGTTTGTGATGTACAAATTTAGTGCATCCCACTCTCGACCAACTATCTCAAAACAAATTGAAATTCACAAACGACGTATAATTAGTTAAATACCACAGTATACAACCTTAATTTATAATTGATGTTTATTGAAGATTAAAAATTAAATAACTACAATATACATAAAAAACATATGTAAAATGTATTCCAATTAATCTCCATGACCATATTATAATTACCTCTCACTTTCTTCAATCTACCTTTCCCCATTAGGTACTCCCCTTCGAATTTGTTAATGAAGTTGCGATCCCAAATGTGATCTACATGGATCTTTGTTGCAAACTTAGGAAGATATTCACTAATGTACACCATGGTCTAGTATACCATATATCCCTCCACCATAGAACCCTCAGGATGTGCTCTTTGTCTAATTAAAGCCTTCAAAAATTTCAAGTGCCTCTCAACCATCCACATTGACCTTGTGTGTACAAGTCCACACAATTCAATCTCCTCAACTTGGTGTATGAGGTAGTATTCTTGTGCATTGAAAAATGTCGAAGGTAGACACTTTTGCATTTCACACATTAGATGAGGAATTTTTCTTTTCCAATAATTTATATTTTCTTTATGGATTTCTTTAGATGATAGCCATCTACAAGTGATTCAAGGCGCAAATATATTAATGAGATTTAACAAAAATATACAGTATATTACATAACAAGTAAAACAAATGGCAATAATAAGATGTATACAATGAATTGAACAAATATCGCTACTTACCTCATGTATTTTTTAGGATCATATAAAACTTGCTTGACATTGTTGCCAAAGTTGTCTCGGAGAGATAGAGGTAAAACATATTGCAACAATTATAAAATGATTTTTTCATTATTTTTTCAAAAGTAGTAAACATAATACACTAAAAAAGTACATGCATTATACAAGTGTATATAATATACTAGAATAATTACCGTAATGAAGGTATTCCAAACATGCGTTTTCATCCCTGACCCAAATTCACCTTTCTTTGTTATTATATTTTTTATGTTCGCAACAAATCCTGTGGGAAATCAAATTTTTTGTATGACTTCTTTTATAGCATTGCTTTGCTGCTCTGTTAATAAACAAGGAAGGGCACTTATATTAATTTGGTCTCTATCGCTATTTAATTGAATGACATTTTTCATTGCATGATTGGCTTCTTGAATGT
>VDFB02271358.1:464235031-464346693 GCA_007258455.2 Sequoia sempervirens
GGCAATGAGTAGTATGGTGGGCCCCTTATTGCCACGATGGAGACTATGTTAGTTTTATTTGAAGGCAATCATAAGATGATCTGACCAAGGTGAAGGATCGATGGCTAATATTTGAATCTACATCAAATGTGATTAGAGCCATTCGTGCAGTGTACGAGTAAGCTTTAATGGTGGACATGACATCTACTACCATGGTTTGATCAAAATAAAGCAACTATTCTTCTGCTTTTGGTATCACAAGGCATTCAAAACATCTTAAATGGGGATTGTAGGTTGATATGTTTTGTACGAGGATTTGATAAATAGTATTGGGTTAGAATACATGTTGAGGAGATTGTTAAGCAATGTTCTCAAGGATCTTATATGTTATGTGTTTAATTTTTTCATAAACCCTTAAATGCTTATGAATTCAACTCCCCTAATAGATATATGACACTAATACGAGTTGTACTAATTCGTATGGTTTAGTATTTGTTTGTCTTCACCTAGAGCTTGCTACAAATTGCAAATCAATGACTATCTTATACTGTAAAAATGTGTTCTAGTTATCTCATGCTCCAAATAGTTGATATTATTGATGAAAAACTAATTCTATTTGGTATTATCCTATTATGTTGAGCTATTTACATGATATTATCTATTGTTGTTAATGTCATTTATGATAATGGTGCAAAGGTTGTAAATGCATTAAGGGTTCACCCTCCAGGGTCTTGCATAGCCCAAAATGTAGGATGTCTTTAAAATCCTCATCAGTTAGTCCAGGTCCTTTGAGCTGCCCTTGATTGGAATTGGCAATTCCATAGGTAAATTAGAAGACCAACCTGGTTACAGTAAAAACAACCAATAGGTAGAGGGGAGAGAGATAGAGGGATTCAGTGAGAGAGAGAGGGAGGGAGTGGGAGAGAGATAGGAGGGATAGAGGGGTAGAAGGTAGAGGTTAAGGTAGAGGGGATGAGAGAGTGAGAGAGAGAGAGAGAGGACCTGAGAGAAGGAGAGGCGGGAGATGGTGAGACTGATAGAGGAGGGAGGGAGGGAGAGTTGGAGAGAGATAGAGGGTAGAGGTTTTAAGGGTTTAGAGCGAGGTTAAGGCTTGGTTTAGGTTGGCGTGAGGAGGAGCAGAGAGTTAGAGGAGAGAGAGACCTGAGAGATAGAGAGGGGTAGGAGGAGTCCGAGAGAGAGTAGAGGGTAGAGCGTAGAGGGTTTAAGGGTTAAGATTTTAGGGTTTAGGGTTATGGGTAGAGGGACGAGAGATAGAGGGATTTAGTGAGAGAGGGAGGGAGTGGGAGAGAGATAGAGGGTTAAGGGTAGTGTTGGTTTTTTTTACTGTAACCAGGTTGGTCTTCTAATCTACCTATGGAATTGCCAATTCCAATCGAGGGAAACTTGAAGGACCTTGACCAACTGACGAGGATTTTAAAGACCTCTTACACTTTGGGCTCTACAAGACCCGGGAGGGTGATCCCTTAATGCATTTACAACCTCTGCACTATTATTGTAAACAACATTAACAACAAAAAATAATCTCATTTAGTAGCTCAACATAATAGGATAATACTGAATAGAATTTGTTGTTTATCAGTAATATCAACTATTTGGAGCATGAGATAACTACAACACATTCCACAGTGTAAAATAGTCATTGATTTGCAATTTGTATCAAGTGCTAGGTAAAAACAAACAAAATACTAAACCATATAAATTAGTACAACTTAGATCAGTGCCATATATCCATTGAGGGAGTCAAATTCATAAACATGTAAGGGTTTATTATAGATTTAACACAACATATAAGATCCTTCAGAACATTGCTTTACAATTTCATCAATGTATATTTGAACCCAATACTACTTATCAAATCCTTATACAAAACATATCCACCTACAATCCCATTCAATCATTTTAATTAATTTTCTTGAATTAAAGTCAAAATAGAAATCATACACACTACAACAGTGAGATGAATGAGACAACCCTTGATTATCTTATTCAAAATTTAGATATCCATGTACAATGGAGAGACATGAGTTTGAATTAATCATTTCAATTAAAATGCCAATACTATCATAAAACATAAAATCCCCATGAATTCAAAACCTACTATAGAATGACTCAAAACTTAAATTGTATTTTCCTTAAAACCATCAAACTTTACAATTTTCTCTACAACTGTACCTAGACTCAATCAAAAAATATCTAACTTTCTAACCTATACTTTTGGCCTTGAAATCCTTCTTATAGAAATGAAGGAGCAAACAAGCATCGGGCCAGAAAGCACACGTGTCACCAGCCCATTTGACTACTTTGTCACATTCCAAAATTTGTTACAACAACAATTTCTTGGCAAATCCTCTTGTTCATCATGCCCGCTAAGAATGATTGATGCAGCAACAAAGCTTCAAGAATTCCATGCCAAGACTGCCACCAAAAACAAAATTGTAATATGTTGTAACTGCAATAGCTGACTTGTCAACCATTAGAAGCCTACTCCATTTTACTCCTCCTTAGTTAAATATACATTTACCCATTTTTGGTATTCCTCATTAGTTGGCCAATTAAAATTGATTACCTCATTGACCTTGTCACTATAAGGTGTATACTTAACTACCACCTGATTCGCTTCTCTTTCAAAATATTCAAAGAATTAACTAGTGCTAATAATTTTATCCATATAGCTCACCAATAAATCATAATCTGAATCATCACAAATTAATCTAATTTGACAATTGATGACTTCATTTGCCCAATCCTGTCATTGTTGGAGTGACCTGATATTTCCCTGCTCATCAATTATGTCAGGTAGCAATGTGTCGCTCCAATCATCAAAGTTCTTCACCAATTCTTTGATCTTCCTACTCAAGTCATCTGGTAAGGTCTGAAAACCTTGTAATGAATTAACTAATACCTGAGTAGGCCTTAATGATTTGGGCCTATTATTTACATCAAACCTTGAAGCTTTATACATGATGTCAAGATCATTGGCCCTAGGGATCCATCTTTCAATTAATGGTACTACAACCTCCTGATCCCTATCAATATTCTTTATTGCACTTAATAATAAAGAATATAAAGAATGCACAGATGATAATTTGTCATCATATTTCTCATTTAAATGTCTCAATAAAACATTTACAACCTCCCTTTGCTTTAAGAATATTCCCTCCTCACTCACCTTCAAGGATGCTTGTAACTCTGAAATATTATGCATTAGCTGCTTCTTCAAAGGATCAATAGAGTATTCCATTTCTTCATCAGTTAGCTCTAAAGTAAGGATAAGGGAAGGAGTTTGATTGGGAGACCCTGGTGTAGACACAATAGGAGAAGTAGGAGGCACTGACCTTGATGTGGAATGAAATGTTCTGATCCTTGGAGCACTTGATGTCTCCCCAATCCGCTTGTTCTTTAACCTGTCCACCTTAGTTTGCAGCTCAACATTCCTTTGTTGCATCTTGCTATATTCTTCATTATGGCATTGTACTTCTCCATTAAGCTTTTCTTTTCAGCCTCCTCTCTTTCAGCAGTCTTTTGGGCCAATTTGGCCACATTTACAGTCAAGTTAGTAGCCTTTGTGGTTGAGGTCTCTGAAGCTCTCTTTATTATCAACTCTCCTCTTAGATTTGGGTTAATATCAGTAACATTCGGCTTTCTCCCTTGAGGGGCCAAAGCCCAAATTGCTAAAGTTTCATACTCTTCACTGAAGGCAGAATCTTGCAATGATGCCTTCACCTCTTCTTCAGAGTCTTGTAAGGGGTGCCTGGACTTCAGAATAGCATTGAAAGCTACAACATCTGCAATGTCCCATTCAGGTAAAATCAAGACACCAGCTTGATTTACTAATTTTCTCCCCTCCTTAGGAGTGATGTTCTTGAACTCTTCCATTAGTTCAGCTTTCACTTCATCATCATTCTCCTAGTCTGACCTATTAGGTCTCAATTCTCTTCTCCTCTTGCATTTATCTTGATATTCTTCCAATTTCATTCTCCATACTAGTTGCAAGAAGACTAGAGTTTTTACAAATTCATTGTCATCTAGAAAATCTTTACATGCCTCCATTCTTGCATCGTGTAAACATTTTTCTTTCATATCTAGAGAGAGAACCAATTCAGCCAGCCTAGGAGGGAAAGGCATACCCATCTGCATGTCCTGGTTAATGACAACAATCTCATCCACCATATCCTCTTGTGATTGTTCAATTCTTTGTCTTTTAGGGCTTGGCTCTGATGGTGGTGGTGAGGGACTATTTTCAGGTGATGCATCCAAGTTAATAATCTTGATTGCTCCAGGCATTTTAAACTTTGGACCTTTTGTGTAGGCAATTTCATTATTTTCTTTCCCTTTCTATCCTCTTCTTCTTCATCACTACTATCATTTCTCTTCCTTTTGTAAATAGGCCATCTTTCTGTAGGTTGGTAAGCTCACTTCAATTGGCCTGGCATCTTGCTCCTGTATACCCAAATCTAACTCCAAGTTTATCTTTTTGGTCATCAAGGTGCCCATGATTTCTTTGCAGTTTCCCATCAAGAAGTCATTTTTCTTATGATATGGACTGAACTCCATCAATGGATCATACTTTGGATCCATTTTGTGCACAATAGCCAATAGCTTGTCATAAGCTACCCACTTCTCCTTGTTCAACTCCTGCCTATTTAGGTCAAATTCATTTCTAATCAAGTCTTCAGGGAAGTTGAACTCATGCACAAACTTACCACCTTTTATCCTTTTTCTTCAAAGAGCAAAGAAGCCCTCAGGATCATGTTGTCACTTGGGGCCACACCTCAAATGGTATTCCTCAAAAAATTTCCCAAAATATATCCAACTTCCCTTTGAAAAAACAAAATCTGACACCATAGTGTAATCCGAGAAGAATGTTCCTTTAGCTTTCCTAGTAAGGTTGTCCTCATGGATACAACCATTCTGCCACATGACTTTTGCAAACCCCGCTCTTGGTGGCACATTGTATGGCAATATATGAGGGGTCCCTTGAAAACCATACACCCTCAAGACAATGTTGACTGGGTATGGAATGATATCACCCTAGTTATGGAAAACCTTTAATTCTAGCTTCCTCCCCTTTGGTTTGAGGAAATCATGTAACTCCTCAGGAATCCTGGGTACATTTACCATCAGCTTGGCTCTCAATCTAGAAACAAAACAATTTTCAAAATGCACATAATTGGTGTTTTCCCTATTACATGATAAATCTGTAGTCCATACCTACATCGGCAATCTTTCTCCATCAACCCACTGCCTTAACTCCATCTTCTTAGAGAATAATTCAGCGTTCTTATACAAGAACATATACATTAACATTAAATACTAGAAAAATGGACTTCCTGTATCATTTTTCTGCAACTTTGATAGCCCTTCATGTATCTTTTTAGCCAATAAAGAAGCAAAATCATCAATTACTGAGAAAGTAGGGTGTTGTATTTGCACCCCCATAAACATGTAAGTAATAGGCATCACCATGTTGGGGTGAAAACCCAAAATGTTTCACAATGAGTAAAAGGTAGCCAAGAAATGCTTTGCAAAGCAATTCAGTCTAAAAGGTTCTTGGTCATTAGGGCTAATATGGAATTTTGAATCTCCTGCCCTAGCCAAATGAAGTCAGAGCAACTTAGCTCTGAAAAGTGATTTTGACCTCCCATATTCTTGATTCATCTCTTCAAGATCAATAGGAACCAAGAATGTACTAGGCTCACTCAGATCAAAAACCTGTCAAAGTTCCTCTATGTTGATGCTTAACAGAACCTTTCCATCATTATCTTGAATCACCCATGTGACAAGGTCATATTGTGTAGCCACTACCCTAAGCAATTCTATATCAGGGAACACATTTGGTACCACTAACTTCCCCATATTATACATCCAACCATTAGAAAAGGGGTAGGGAAAATTACTCTGTCCAAACCACAATCTGAACATCTCTAGACCAGTAAGAGAAACCCTAGCATTAGCTATGTTAGAACAATTATATACTAATCCCTCCCCTAGAGTTTTTCCTTGCATCAAAACCAACCCCTTCTTCTTATCATTTGTCGACAAGGGAAATTGATCCAGGAAATCATCATATAAGTTTCTACTTAAATAATCAATCTATCCAGAGTGCTACTTTGTCAGTACCATCCTGAGTAAATTAGGGCTTCCTTGCTATTTCAAACTTTAAACAAACTAAGGCTTAACAAAATATGAAATTATAGAACAAAACCTTGCAATTTGCTAGAATTCAATTAACTTATAGCCCTACAACAACTATCGACAAGCCCTACGACAAGCACACAAAAAATTTCCCCCAAATTCAAATTCAGAATAACAAGGAGATACAAAAATGAACTGATGGCTTTGTGCTTGCAGAAACCCAAATTCTTGTAACAATTTGTAACTTCATCCTTGGCTCCGCAACTGCTCTGCAAAGATGTTTTGAATACTTTATGATACCAAAAGTAGAAAAAAAATTCTTTATTTTGATCAAACCTTGGAAGTAGATGTCATGTCCGCCATTAAAGCTTACTCGCGTGCTGCATGAATGACTCCAATTGCATTCGATGTTGATTCAAATATTGGTTGTTGATCTTTCACCTTGGTCAGATCATCAAATGACTACCTTCAAATCAAACTGACATAATTTCCATCGTGGCAACAATGGGCCCACCATACCACATGTTGCCAACAAAATCCATGTGGCACTTGCCCGCGATATCGCATTCGATAAAAACCTCACAACTTTTGATCATGCGATGGAAGGAATTCGTGGATCTCCAACCATTGGCAATCCAGTTCATCCAACACAGTCGCCCACTTTTTTTTAACCATCGAGCACCTTTCCTACCGAGATTATAACATTTGCGTCGATTTGAAGTATGTGCATCTCATAAACACGTTAGTAACCCACTACATAATGTATTCAAATCAAATAGATGCATCAAATTATTTTATCATCCCTTCAGCATCACCAGACGAGACATGTGGTGCTTTCCTGTGATATCGCGATCAACCAAGACAGTGTGGTGGGGTCATTGTGGGATGGCAGGGAACGATTGAGATCAAACAATGATTGATCAACGGTCATCTGAACTTGTCCCTCTGCAAAATAAAAACATTTATTAAAGGAATAAGGGGACATCACTAGGCCAACAACAAACAATGACATAAGTTGTCACTTAAATGAGGGAGCATGAGACCATCCAAGACTTAGGAGAATAAAATTAAACAAAGGAAATAAAATGATAAAACTAAAGGGGGCTAGACCTAGACAAAGTGATGGGACTTAAGATGTTTTAAAAACCCTCCCAAAAAGTAACGACTGAATAGATCCTTCCTAAGGCGTAAGATAATACTAGGGTTTTACATGAAGACAAAGGTAAAACCCCAACCCTAGGCTTTTCCCAAACACCATAGATGACTAGAGACATAAGGTAGGATAAAACTTTGAAGTTCCATCAGGTAGATGGTTAAAAGGGTAGAGGGGAGAGAGATGTGAGTGAGAGAGAGAGAGAGAGACCTGAGAGAGGGAGAGAGGGTAGGAGTGTGAGACCTGAGAGAGAGAGGGGGGGATTGGAATATAGATAGAGGGTAGAGGGGAGAGAGATAGAGGGAGTGAGTGAGAGAGAGAGAGACCTGAGAGAGGGAGAGGGGGTATGAAAGAGAGTCTTGAGAGAGAGAGGGAGGGAGTGGAAGAGAGATAGAGGATAGAGCGTTTAAGGGTTTAAGGATTTAAGGGTTAAGGGTGGGAGAGACATAGGAGGAGAGAGAGAGAGAGACTCAGAGAGGCAGTAGAGGGGTAGGAGGAGAGACTTAGAGGTGAGAGAGAATTAGGAGGGGGAAGGGAGAGGGGAAGAGGGGAAGAAACAACCCATTAGGTCTACACATGGATAAAAATTCATAAAATCATATCTCCCATACATATTTTGTTGAAACCTAGGCTTGAACCTCTCATTTCACATGCTTTTCTTCACAAAACTCTTGAGAAAAACAACTATACCTTCTTTATTTCTCATCCCACGCCCTATTCATGCATCCTAAAAATATAATAGTCTATGGGCCTCTACACAAGCTGGCAATTAATTAAAATCAAGATTTCTATATCATAAGAAAGTTTGACCATAAAACCCAGCTAGTAATCGGGTCAGATGCAAAAGAAATGAAGTTTAACCAAATCAACGCCTTAAGCCCCAAATCAAAATCAAATAAAGCTAACACATATCTGCCAAATCTAGAATTGATTTCATATCAAAATATATTCTATATCTGAGAAGTGTTAATAGGAAACATACATAGATTTTGAAGAAAAACATAGATTTTAATATTTGTATTTTAAACCCAACCATCACCAACCATTACAATGATCACTTGCCTTTTGTATGCCTTTATATCAACCATTGAACAACCACCCTACAAATGACTTTTTAATTTATGATCACATAATAAACATATCAGTTTCAATGTTGTTAATCACCATTGAAATGAATTTTTTTGACTTTCAAACACAAAAAGAATTATTAAATTAATTATGTGAACAAAATTAAAACATCATGAATTAATTATAAACTATGTTTAAACATAATCATCAAGAAAACTAATATCACAGATAATATAATTGTAACTTATACATTTCAATGTCATTGATCTTCTTCTTCATCCAATCCTTGTCCTATCATCCAACCAACAAGGATTGGTCATATCATCATCATCACGAAACACTTTGCACCATCATCCATACCTAGGATATCATCTTCAATAAGACAACCCACTATCATGGATCCAGTCTTCCTCAGCATCATCGTGATACCAACTAACTATTGATCTTGATCATCATTTATATCATCTTCTAGTTCTTTCATAAAGATTTCTCTTCTTCCAACATTATACCATCGGCTCTTCCTGGATCATGTCTGCACAACAAGTGACCAACCTATTTACCCGAACCTTGAGTAAACACTGGCCACATTGGCTTGGAAGAACATAGGGTTCATTTCCAGCTTGCTCGATCGACCTTGTATTAACCACATGGTAAATCCATTATCATGTTCAATAACAGTTCTCTCGGGATCATTTTCATTCAATCGTATCATGTACCATAGGACGATGAACAAAACTAATTTGAAGGACTTAAAGTCACACTCAAGTATATCATCCAAAAATCTCATAGTATCAATTTTCTGAGACTTCTCGATGTATGTCGCTCTTGTTAGCTTACTAGTCACCCCAAAGACCGCCATTATAATAACTGCCGTCATCCAACATTTTGACTAGAAATTTATGACCTTGCACCACATAGCCTTGTGGTGTTTTACCTGTAATATGTCAAACATGAAAAAATTATTGCAATATTGTCAGTTGATAAACATATTTATTCTTGGCCAAATGTATGCAAAGAAAACAATCTCAATATATATATACATCAATATACTTGAAAATAATTAAATAATATGGGTGATTAATATATTTATACGCACCTGTTTATCTCTTAAACCATATGCTAAATCAATTTCCCTTTGTGTAACATTGGAATCTCCATTACGATGAGCTTCTTTAACCAATGAAGCCACACCTTCCCATGTTAATGCACGACTAGATTGTTGACATCGTTCAATCCATACCATCATCCAATCAAGATTGTTTGTGATGTACAAATTTAGTGCATCCCACTCTCGACCAACTGTCTCAAAACAAATTGAAATTCACAAACGACGTATAATTAGTTAAATACCACAGTATACAACCTTAATTTATAATTGATGTATATTGAAGATTAAAAATTAAATAATTACAATATACATAAAAAACATATGTAAAATGTATTCCAATTAATCTCCATGACCATATTATAATTACCTCTCACTTTCCTCAATCTACCTTTCCCCATTAGGTACTCCCCTTCGAATTTGTTAATGAAGTTGCTATCCCAAATGCGATCTACATGGATCTTTGTTGCAAACTTAGGAAGATATTCACTAATGTACACCATGGTCTAGTATACCATATATCCCTCCACCATAGAACCCTCAGGATGTGCTCTTTGTCTAACCAAAGCCTTCAAAAATTTCAAGTGCCTCTCAACCACATCCACATATTGACTCAGTGCAAGTCCACACACCAATCTCCCCTGGTGTATGAGGTAGTGTTCTTAGCATTGAAAAATGCCTAAGGTAGACACTTTTTGTATCTTCACATTAGATGAAGAATTTTTTCTCTTCCAATAATTTATATTTTCTTAGGATTTTTAGATGATAGCTTACTCCACAAGTGATTCAAGGCACAAATATATTAATGAGATTGAACAAAAGATACAGATATTACATAACAAGTAAAACAAAATGGCACACAGATGTATACAATGAAATTGAACAAATATCGCTACTATCTTCGGTGTTTTCGTGATCATAAAACTTGGCTTTTGACATTGTTGCCAAAGTTGTCTCGGTAAGAGAGATAGAGGTAAATATATTGCAACAATTATAAAATGAGATTTTTTTCATTATTTTTCAAAAGTAGTAAACATAATACACTAAAAAGTACATGTAATATACAAGTGTATATAATATACTAGGAATAATTACTGTAATGAAGGCCAAGTATTCCAAACATGCGCTTATCCCCACTCCAAATTCACCTTTCTTTTGTTATTATACGAATTGAATTGCAACAAACCTGGGAACCTGTATAATTTTATAGCATTGCTTTGCCGCTCCATTAGTAACCAAGGAAGGGAACTTATATTAATTTGGTCTCTATTGCTATTTAATTGAATGACATTTTTCATTGTATGATTGGCTTCCTAAATGTCACTACAAATTTTTGATAATTTTTTCTTTGTTATGCTTCCATCCAATATTTTCCTATAACGCTTGTTATATTTTCCTTTCCGATATGCATTGTATCAAACAAATGCACAATTTAGAATATGTAGGGAACTCATCATCCTGATAATTTTTAGGGTCCCGTGGGTTTAAATTATTATCATTGACCTTTCATGAAGCATATAAGTTAACAAATTATCAACAAATAACTATTGTCAATTACAACATGAGTAAACACAACACAATATAAAAATATAAATTCAAAACATATCATATATGATAGATAAACAATTTGATCCGATGTATAACCTTGACGATTAATTCTATTATATTCCAACTTCCACATGGGCAAGGTGTCATTCTTCGTGGTTTTGATGTAGTCTCTTCTTTCCCATTGAAAAGATGTTTTTCAGTAGTTTGATACTTATGATTTCTATGGATGAAGTTTCTATACTCATCAAACACCTTCTTTCCTAAACTTGTTGAATGACAAGATTTCATCTTTGGACCACAAATTGGACATGCAAATTTTCCCTTTATTTGAAGACCTGAAAGACCATATATAATTGGATTAAATATGTCAATTTTTATAATTATATATAATGAATAGATTATTTTAAAAGCATGCATGATATCTACTTCATAAAATTAAATATTGTTAAAGTGCAGTCGAATGTTATAACATACCACAAAAATGTGTTAGCCCTGGGGCATCATGAATTGTCCATACAAGCATTACATGGAATTAAAATTGTCTTTGTCCTATTGGTCTAGAGACATCATACATAGTGACGCCACTCCATAACTTTACTAACTCATCGATAAGAGGCTCGATATATACATTCATATCTTTAACTTGGTACTTACCTAGTTGAATGAACATAAACATTACATAACTATTATAACCATTTTACTACAATATATATAAATTGACGTACATGACTATTGAATGAAAAAAATATAAGTCATTATGCAACAAATAAGTCAAATGAGATGCTACTACGTTAAAGAAAATTGATGTAAAAAATACCTAGAACAATCATTGAAAATATTATGTGCTCCCTCTTTATTGACATCCATGGAGGAATGTTATTGTTGATAACAAAAACAAGCCACACCGAGTAAATAGATCTCATCTCTCCAAATGAAAGCCTGAGATTACGAGGTTCTTTTTTAAAGTGTGGCCATTTTTCCTCCATGTTCCTAAATGCAGAACCATCTGTAGGCATTCGAAGAATGTCTTCTCCACTTCTATTTTTTGCATGGTAATCCATAAATTGCGCTAAGCTTTCACACCTAAATAATCATTGCATATGTGGAATAATGGGAATATAACGAAGAACTTTGTGAGGCAGATTTTTGTTAGTTGATTTGTTTGATATCTACTGATATGACATTTCGGGCATGCTATTTCAAATTCATGTTGTTTATGATATATAATATGATCATTGGGACATGCATCTATTGCTTGATACTCCATTCTGATGTCTTTCATAATGCCAAATAAATTTTAGTATGAGCGAGGTAAAATATTTGATGGTGGTAACAAAAATTTACCAATCAATCTACAACAAAAAATAATTTGTTAATATAAAGAATATGAATGGTACATATTTCATCCTTTATTTACTAGTGATGAACTAACAACAATTAAAATAGATGAAAAAAGATGACATATATGACATACCTTAACATCCATGAGATTGCTATGTTTGATAAACCATTAATAACCTTCAAGTTCAATAGCAACAATACATCAGAGAAGAGTTGTTTGGGAGCCTTCATAAAGGGGCTCGTATGCCTTCTCAAGTACAGGTAAATCATGAACATCATCAAAGTCATCTTGATCATCATGATCAGCTCTGCTACTAAATGTGTCATGGATCAATGAATCTATACCATCATCTTCAACTGTGTTTTCTAGCGCATGATCTTCTTCCATAGGATCATTAACTTCATCTTCGATATTCACAGCTCCATGTTTGTCGGCTTGAAAAACCACATTCTTCGGGCCGTGATAATCCATATCATGTGCCCTAGGGCACCCCACCTTTATAATAATGGTAGACACAAATAAACCACAATCATGATCAAGTGATTATATATATATATAATATTAAAGCGATATAAACATTTACAAGTTCAATCAATATAAACACATATAATGAACAACTTACCAATGGACGATAATCATGCCCCCCTTCAACGTGACCATGTTGCCTATAATGTTTCTCAACTATTGTGATTAAAAGTCATCTCATCTTTAAGCCCTTACAATTATTGCAAGGACAATAAAATTTCCCATCACCCTTTCTTTTCAATCTAGCCCACAATCTATCAAGTGTCTCTTCATTTTGTTCTAGACTAATATTATCTGACATAATTTTTCTTTACCAAGCTTGACTATTTAGATCAAAAATATCAAACTCACACTCCAATCATTTTTATTCATAGAAAGGTAACAAAATCTAATAATTTTGATATTTTACACCAAAAAAATTTGGCATGCAACCACCCCTGCAAAAGAGAAGATAGTCTAAAGTTAATGACCCCAAAAACACTTTAAAATGCTAATTCCAAAACTTATTAAATTATGATTTTACTATGATTTTCAACCGTTAAGACTCCTAAAATCAGAATATTGAACTTGATCGTAAACTTCCTACCGATGATGGAGGTAGCAAGCTAGTAAGAGCAAGTGACCCATTCCTAAGGAGCAACAAGTCAGAATCATCATTGCTAATGTCAATACGGTTTATCCTTTTAGTTAAAGATGCAATGTGTCACTTCTTATGACGAGCTTATCCTAGGGCCCTCAACATTGAGAGAGCCCTAATCGCACAAGGAAGCACACACTAGTAGAATTTGGAAAATAAATGACTAGGTGACAAACTTTTAGTCACAACAACTAAAAATGACTAAATTCTGCTCATTTTTTGCAACTCAACTATAAATGAGTAAATAAATTACTAGTTTGGTTGTTGATTAAAAATTATTTAGTCACACAAATAAAAATGACTAAATAGTTAGTCATTTATTTAGTCACAATCCATTTCAATAAATCATTTAAGGAATCAAGAATATAGCTACCAAAATACTCTAAAAATTTAATAAACATACCCTAAAACTTTTGTCAAAATCTTATTTTAGGTGTAGCCCACCAGAATAGAGTTTTCTATTTTAATAAACTTAAAACCTTCGTCAAAACATTATTTTCAAGCATAGACCGCCAAATGGAGAAGTATTTCAATAAAGAATGACAAAGAACGGTGAGGAGATGTGCGTGAAAGGAGGCATAGGATTCATTGCTACTTATCTCATTCTGCTCTGCTCAACAAATCTTACATTGTTCCCGCTACTATTTGTAATCTAGGTATTTACTTGACATATATTTGCATAATCTAAAATTCCTTCATAGGCTTTTGAAGTATCAATGTATCCTATATAGGGTTTAGAATGATTTCTTTTAATTAAAAAAATAAATAAATGATGTATTTACCTATAATTAGATAATGTGGAGATCTCATAAATCTACCCCAGCACACTATCCTCTTTGGCACTGTATTCATTACTCCAGCTACTAGGTTTTGCATGTGACATCTTTAATATCTTCATGACCATGGCTTTTAAATAGATCTCAGTCTTTGCTTTAATCCTTTTCATGGTAACCCTTGAGTTCCATAATCCACCTTCAATCTCTTCTAAGAATGTTGTCTTAAGCTAGACCGCATAGTATGCATATAAAGCAAGTCCTTCATACCTGCCATTGTTCCAAACCACCACTCATTGCCTTGCTTAAAATGTTGCCTCCATAAGCACAATAGCATGTTTTAAAATCATGGTTGCTAGTGATTGACCATTAAGGTCACGACTTTCATCAAGATACAATGAGATTTTTATCTTCAAACTCAAAGCATTATGCAAGATAACATTGTGAATTTTTTGTTGTGTAAGATTTGATTTTCTTGCACATTTACTGCTTTGCTAACTTCCTTTAAGAATGGGTATTGCACCCTCAACTACAATCTCAAACAACTCACTCACTATCACTTGAAGATTCCTTTCATGAGCATCCTTCTATATAATCAAACTATGCCCTATAGACTGCCTACTAACTATAGGGGACTCACTGTTTCATGGTATTGTAGATCTTAAGATCCTTCAACCTTATTGACACTACTTCACAGTCCACAAGGTATTATTCACTATTCTCCCATCTTTGATGAGTCTCAAAACACTGCTCAAACATGCAATCCACTACCTCCATTATACATTAATGGCTAAGAAGAAACATTGAACCTATGATTACCACTATTACTTCATTTGGACAGTCATTCCCTAATTGCATTTTCCTTGTCTAACACTACCAAAAGTATTTGAAAAACCCTTAAGGTCAGCAAGGGGGTAAGGAAACTCACTGTTAAAATCTCCACTTTACTATGCAAGGTTTGAGCTTTATTATCTTGTCACTACTTAGCCTATTTTTTATTGTCACATCTCAAGTGACTGTCATTCTTCTTATGATAGATTGCATTTACAAATGTAACTAAGCTACATAGTGTGATTTTTATTGGCTACAATCTTTAGATTGCAAGATTTTGTTATTAGCTACAATGTCTCAATCTTTCTGGTATTGCAACCTCACTAATCCGCTAGAGTTATTGTTTATGTTTCTATGGAGGCCTAGGGTTTGTACCCTAATAATCCTCTTACCAATGCTTATGTTGGTATTAAAAAACAACCTTAAATCTTGGGTCATAAAATTAGTTGTCTTGACAAGGTTGTGGTATGATCTTGGATTGTATCCTAGAGTGTGTGGGAAGCTTGTGTTTGATCATTAAGGTATGTAAACCTAATCAGGGAAATGTATCCTATATAGCATGGGTCTTGCTTTAATACTTTCCATAATGGTTATTAGCAGATCACATTATTATAGTTTGTGGTAACCCAAGATTGCATTCAAGTATGTAACAAACTTGGTTTGTAGTTTAAGCTATACACTTTTAAGTAACATTCATAAGGTTTAGAAAATCTTGATCACTCTCTAGAATAGCCCATTAAACATGGGTTATGCTTGAATGCAGTACATAATTGATATAACACAACCACTCTACATATCAACCAGAGTTATAGGCTTGACACCTACATTACATCGTAACCTGTTAAACTTGAGACAACCTGAATGCACCCAATGATGATTGACACCTACATTATACAACCTGAATTAACTACATTATATAAGTGACTCCATTTCTATCACAACATATCCACATTAAACTTGGGTCACACATGATTGCATCCTGTATTTGTTATAGCACAACTATACCACATGACCAATAGAGTTATGGATCACATAATTACAGTCACAAGAATTTTTTCCTTGGTTGTGATCTTATGGAGATTCCACACAACAAAATTTGGACATGAAATTCTCAAAACCCTAAACCTCTAAAAATGAAATCTGATGAGATGTTGCTTTAAAATATGATTTTCAAACCTAGAACTACAAATCTAACTTCACAACTGAATTCTGCAAAAAGACAATGACTACCCTCAACCTGGCGATATCTTCTTGAATTTTTTCTGATTTTTCCCAAGAAAATCGTCCTTAGTTCTCCACAAACTGTCTCAAGTAGAGAAAATTTGCAAGTATAGCAAAACATTGTTTTAATAAATTAGAGAACTCACTTTTCTTTATGTCAGCCACAATTTGATTTTTTTCTTATTTTTCATGTTTGTCAAAATTTCGATGAAACTGCTAGTTGAAATTTCAATGAAACCTAGGTTCGTCAAAATTTCGACAAACGTCGGGGATAAACTTTTAAAAAATTGAAAATTACACATCAAATTTTACAAGCACCTGACGATACATCAAATTATACATATTTCATCAGAAATTTTTGTTACATTTTGCAATCAAATGAGTTAGTGATAACTCCTCAGAAGGTACAATGTCAAAGGGGGTAATGGGCATTCCTTTCTCCAACATAGTAGGCCCTATTGATCAGGACCCACAGCTACCAAACTGTCAGCAACCACATTTCCTTCCTTGAAGATATGATGAATAGTAAACTCCTCTAGACCAGCAAGGAGAGATCTAATGTCCTCAATTATCCCTTGAATTAGCCAACCAACAGCCATTGTACCTTTCATGGCTTCCACAACCAGCTGAGAATCTCCCTCAATTTCCAAGGTTCTGACACCAGTCGACAGTGCAAACTTGAGACCCCATAGGAGTGCCATACTTTCATCTTGATTACTTGTGTGGTCTTTCAGGTTCCTTGAGTAGGCAACGACTTGACAACCATTATGGTCTCTAATGATACCACCTCTAGCAGCTTCCCTAGCTCTGTCTGCTCCATCAAAATTCAACTTGCACCAGGGAGGTTTAGGGGTTTTCTATTTCATATTATTCTTGATAATCTTCTTAGAGTTGTCAAATTTATGAAAGTATCTAGGCAGATTCCAAATTCTAACAATAGTTTTGTCCCACCTCGTTGGGGGGAACTAGGAGTCTTCCACTTGCAGAAAAAGATATTGTCCGAGAGGATTTTATTGAGGATAATTAGCACACTATCCACACTACTCTCCTTATCCTTGAATGTCCTATTGTTTCTTTCTTTCCATAGACACCAACAAATATGGGGTGGGATTGGTTGCTAGAGTTGTCTAATGAGAAGGTGTTTAGAGGGGAACTTCCAATTGTTGAATATCCCTATGGAATACCCACTTGATGTTGAATTTGTGGAGGACGTTGTGCCACACTTGGGAAGCAATTGAAAATGGATGAAAAGATGGGAGATATTCTCCCCATCCCATTTACAAAGGGTGCACCAGTTGGGAAATTGAAACCCCCTTATAACAAGATTATACATCGTCGGGATTTTACCATGCATAGAAGCCCATGAAAAGAAATTGATTTTAGGTATGAGTTGTTGGTTCTAAGCCTTCTTCCAACACTTCTCATCACCTTCAAATTTTAATAGCATGTGATAAGCAGACTTGATCGAAAAGGTCCTTGAGTGGTTTTTCATCCAAAAAGTCTTGTCCTCCTTAGGGAAGAGAGTAAGTCTCACCATATTAAGAAGAGCTTGAAGCTCAACAACCTTAGGAAGGAGGTCAGGCCTGTCTAAGAAACTTTGTTCCAAATTTTTCCAATTTCCTCTGGGTGTTGTATAATCAACAATAAAGGTACCAAAGAAGGTCTTGGCCCTTTCCCTCATAATATTGAAATTGCAGTTAGCTAGGGGTTTGTCCCCAATCCAACGGTCCTCCTAGAACCTTATAGCTCTCCCATTACCAATTTTCCATTTGAGACCCTCTTTCAAAAGTTTTCTTCACTTGAGAATATTGTTCCATATTTTTGACCTAAAGGGGAGGCCATTAAAATCGAGAGCCCTAGAAAAATGTCCTTGGTTCAAACATTTAGCCCTCATAATATTGCACCATTTGGCTTCCCCCATCACAAGATTCTAGCTAATTTTGGTTATGAGGGCCTTGTTCAAATTAGTTATCTTTCTAATCCTTAAGCCTCCTTGTCTTTTAGGATGACAGACTGTATCCCAATTGACCAAAGCTAATATTTTTTATCTTCAACCCTATCCAAAGGAAGGTTCTTTGGATTCTCTCCATTTTTTCTGCCATGGCACTCGTGATTCTGAAACAGGAGAGGAAATAGACTGGGATCCCTTGAAGAGAGGTCAAGAATAATTGTAGTTTATCAGCACTACTAATTAGCTTTCCCTTCCATCCTACAAGCTTTCTATGTATCCTTTCCAAAATATTGTTCCAAAAACTAGGGGTAACCTCCTTCATAGTGAGGGATAGGCCAAGGTATGTTCCCAGAAGAGTAGCACTTTGATAGCCCAGTATAGACAATATCCTAGCTTGTGGGTCAACCTTTGTGTTAAAGAAATAAATGTTGCTTTTTTGGTAATTGATACATTTCCCAGAGGCATTAGCAAAATCTTGAAGGCCTTTCCATTCTCTAGCTTCAACCATAGAGGATTTTCCAAAAAGGAAGGTATCATCCATAAATTGCTGCCAAACTGAGGGGGGGATAGTGGAGGCAACCTTAATTCCTTGAATTCTCCCAGAGTATAACAAAAAAAAAAAAATTGACTAAGGACTTCCACAACCATGATAAATAGATATGGTGATAGAGGATCTCCTTTCCTAATACCTTTTCCAGCTTTAAAGAAACCCCAAGGGGTCCCATTAACAGGACAAAATAGTGATCTAACTCCACACACTCCTAGATAAACCCAATATCCTTATCATTAAAACCAAATTTAGCAAGAACCGAGTGCATAAATTTCTATCTGACTCTATCATAAGCCTTAGAAATGTCTAGCTTGAAAGCCATACCTTGGTTCTTACTTTTCTCCATTGAATGGATAATTTCAGGGTCGTAATAGCAACATCAAGGATTTGTCATCCCGAAATGAATCCATTTTGGCATCTGCTGATAATCTTATCTAGAAGTGGCTTAAGTTGGTTGACCAGGACTTTAGAAAAATCTCATGAGTATGTTAGAAAAAAGGATTAGTATGAAAAAATCTCAAATATTATCTAGAAAATAAATAATCATCATTTCCTAAATTTCTTTGATGAATTGATTTTAAGTAATAGAAAAAACACACTAAATGTATTGCACAAATGGCCTTGCACATGTGGTGATTGAACATAAATAGGTTTCCCATCAAGTTTTATATGTCTTCTAGTATAACCTATAAAAATGATTAATATATCTTAACTTGCTCCAATACCATTTTAACAATTAGGAGCTTAGGATACTAACCATTATATACAAAATATAAAATAAAACAAAATGAGAATCATATAAGCATAGATTATACACATTACACAAGATATATATGGAGAAAACTCTTTCAAGAAAAAAACCTCATAAAGAATCATTTTATTAAAACACTTATAAAAAATGGTCTATTATAATATAGAATAAACTTGGGGAACACTTCTCCATACTTCTACATGGCCAATAATACCTTATTTGCATAGTGATATAATTTATTATAAAATATCCAAATTCCATATATCTCAAATGAGAGTGAACCTCCTTAAATATAGGATAAAGGGTAGCATAATACTTGAAGTGGTATTAGTCATACCTATTCAACAATCACCGTGCATAAATAATTAATAATCTAATAGTATTAGACTACAACTATTTCAAATGGGATATGCTTAATAAGCATATAGTATACAAGGTTTTATAACCTTATATTAGAAAAATATATAAATGTTATAAGGGTATGACCCCTAATAACATTATGTTCTAACACCAATGTTGAGGAAAGGAATCCTTAGATAGACCAAGATTCATAATTGGAATAGGCACCTCCCATAGCTTGTTATTAACAAATCCAACATAGGACTCGACCAACATAAGACCTTGAGAATTTGAAGAAGAGGCCAACGTTAGGAGAAGGAAGCCCTTGTGCAAACCAAAGTTTGGGGAGAGGGTAGAAACATATAGAGCTAGATCAAGTTTAGGGATGGAGTAGGTGCCTAGAAGCCTGGCTTTAAGTAAAATATCCAACAAAAAATCATTTTCTAACTCATCATTGCAGAGAGCCTCCCCATCCACCTCAACCATGTATACAACTCTATCTCAATCCTGTCCTTCAAATGAAAAATCCTCATTGTCTCTCGTTCTTCTACTCTCACAATCACACATGAGTCATGAGAAATGTTGGGTGAATATTTTGTAATCCCTTTATGGATTACAAAATATGAATGTGAACCACAGTTATGATAAGATAAAATCTCTCCTCTCAGAATGGGGAGGCTCATTTCTTACTGCTTACAAGAATGAAAGTAAACTTTCATAGACTTTACAATATTTACACTATTTTAACCATGTGGGGGGTGTGTTACATTCATGATTCTCTCTTATTTTAGAGAATATGTTTACAATGTTCCACATTGTTACTTTGTGATTCTTTTCAACTCTAAGTAATAACTAAAGCAGTATTTTCCAATATTCTTAATTTTTCAAAGCATAATCTAAGAATACCAGCATAATAAAAGATTCGTAACTAGAAAACCAATGAAAGGACAAAGTCTTTCCATTGTCTTCAATGATGATATCTTCAGTAACCAGTGATGAAAATTGAAGCACAAAGTATTTCAACCTATTCCATGAACAAATCCATGAATAGAATGAATAATTCCAAGCACAAAGTCTTGAAGACCATTAATCAAAAAGATATCTGCAACACATACACAATCCCAAGTAAATAATGTATCACAAAGTCTATAAAATCTAGCTTGAACGCCCTCCAACCACAATTAATAAAATATTTCTAGTCCAATCATATAAGAAGATAAATCAATGTGAAAGATGTAAGAACATTCACATTCATTCAAAATTGATCCAACACGAAGTTTGGTATGCAAGTTCACCTTCTTTATTGATTGAATATAGTATCAAAATATGAACTCAAAGTTTCAAAATCATTTTACAATTTGGTAGCACTTCGTCGCAATAGATTCAAGGTCCATAATACAATAGAGCGCTCTCTTAGTTATAGGTGAGAGCTAAGATCTACTCTAGGAAAAACCTAACTA
Organism: Sequoia sempervirens; assembly: GCA_007258455.2. NCBI lineage: Eukaryota > Viridiplantae > Streptophyta > Pinopsida > Cupressales > Cupressaceae > Sequoia > Sequoia sempervirens. The sequence continues at coordinate 464,256,421 of VDFB02271358.1, forward strand.
AATTTTGACTTATTTAATGTGATGTCCATGATTATAGGAGAATATCTTCATTTTTACATGTAGTTGCATGAGTACAAAATGACATGTAAAAATTCCAATGCCTATTTACATAAAACATATGAAAAATCATAAAAACTATCTCTGGAAATGCAAAAAGATTTATTGTTCTTCACTTTGGGACTGGAAATCTTCATATTTCTTTAAGATCTCCTGCATTACTATCGCGTCTGGTCCTAAGGTGTAATCAATGATGGTATGAACCTTCATTACAAACTTCTTCACAAAAGAGAAAACCTTCTTGCATCGATCTACATGTGCTTTGATATTATCCAAATTCAATTGTACATCACATAAAGTGTCCATTAAACCCAATAAAAATGCTTCATCTTCCACCTATTTCTAAATTGCTTCCTTGAATACTTGAATAATCTTGTCATTAAGAAGCTTTCCTGGCAATTCTTCAATTTTTTTCATGAAGACAATACGATGTTCTTCAACATCCTCTTGAACCTATTGTACATCCTCGATTAGGTTCTTGATGACGAGTATGTGATTTTTTGTTGATTCTTTGATTTACACATACTTATCCTCATCAAGAATAATCCCAAATTTAACTAACCTACCCAATTTCACTTTCTTTAACTAGGTCCAAGATTCAAAACTTTGTTCCATCTCTTTTTGCTTGACAGGAAGTGTACCTTTTATCTTTTACATCTCAAGCTTTAACTTTGATATCTATGCGATCCTTTCAACTACAATGGTCATGAATTATGAACCTTGCTCAATTGTCCTATCCACAAATTCATACATGACGTTACCTTTAGAATAATATTTCTCCACCTTCTTCACCAAAGGTTCTTCTATACTTATCACAACATGTTCTACATTCATAGAAGAGTCTGTAATTCCTCTTAACAAAGAGGCAAAGTGCTCACATTTTTCATTATACATGTCCTTGGTCTCCTTTAGCTTAAAAAATTTCTCCATCAATGCAATCAAAGATGTTTGAGCATCCTCCTTTGCACTTGTATGCATGATTTTCCCAAGATCAATTCTGGTAGTAGTGTAGTCTTGTGTACTAGTTGTTGTTTTTACCTTGAGGAGGTTCCACCACCTCCACATATTTGTGTCTAAACTTCTCCATATGCAACCTTGAGAGAACCTTCAACTTCTTCTTCCCTTTAAACTTCAGTGGAGCTAACTACTCAGGATCAAACTCATTAGGAGAAACTACTTGTTTTTTATTTTTAGGATCTTCTAAAGCAAGCCATGGAGGAAAAAATGAAACATCACTTCCTAAACCTGTTACCAATTCTTGAGTCACACCTGTGTTTGTGGGAAAAAATGTAGTAGTAATAATAGTTGGCGTCTCAGTCATCATGTCACCTAGAATCTGCATATTTGATGTATATTGAAGTGATTCATTCATGAATCGATCAAATTTTTCCCGTGAGGATATATCAAATGATGGAGATGATAAACTGGGAACTGATGACAGAGACTCACAAATTACATCTACATTTTACAATACCGACCCCGAGGAAGGGGATGAAAGAAAAGAATGTATTGTATGAGGTATGGTTACCTTGAGTGCATGGATAATTGTTGAAGGCGGAGGTGAAGTTGGGAGAGGAGGTTGAGGAGAGGTAGGAATAGGAGGAGTATGAGGTGTTGTGTTAATAATAGATGATGATGTATGTGGAAGATCTTGAGAAATATTACCATGTGGTGATGCTTGCATTTCATCATCATGTTCCTCTTCTATTTGTTCACCTTCTTCTTCTTCTTGTTCTTCTATTTTCTCATCCTCTTCATCCTCTTTATTGTGTTCTTCTTCTCCATTTTTCTCTTCCTCTTCAGGTTGCTTTTCATCTATAGCTGGTGCGGTACTCTTCCCACAATTAAATGTGATTTTTGGCCCCTTTCATGTGGAAGAAGCAACACTTTCCTTGTTCTTGTTGTATGCTTGCTTCTCCTTAAGATTCCTCACCCTCAAAACCTATTTTAAAAGGCTTCAACTTAATACCTTGCCTTTGTAACCATCCATTGGTATTACTTAATATAGGAGTGAGCCTTTATCGAATAGATGTATTTTCTTTTTGAGACCATTGAATGAGATGCAGTGGTTTGTTTGCTATTTCCTTCTCATCATAGACTACATTCAAAATATCACCAATATCTTCAATGTACTTAGGAAGGTCTGTTAAGCCAAGATCAAAGATCTACTCTACAATGAGCCTATAATAATCCATCTTTTTGACATCTTCTTATCTCTGCACTCTTCCCAAATGTCCTCAAATTGGTAGACTTGTGTATGACTCTTTTTAATCTTGATTTTCATTCCTTTGTAATCAAAATCAACTCTTCTTTTGTAGGTCTTTAGAGTCATGATTTGAATTTTTGATGCTACAACTTTAGCTTTAGGAATTGTTTGTATTGAATACCTTCCAATTGTGATTAAAAACTTGATCCTTGGATTATGAATAGCCTCATTCATTATGCACAGAAATAATTTGTCTACGTAGTTCCATCAATACCCACTTATCACTAGGGTACCTTGGAAACATGTAAGGATTGTTGGATGTTGTGGTTGTGTTGCTGATATGTGGTTTTCATTGATGTCATCACTATTAGCATTAATTCATTAGAAGTTGTATATGTTAAGGATATTGAGAAAATTGTAATAAAAAGAGTTGCAAGTTGTTAGTGGTGAAATGAAGTTCAGTTTTTTGGTGAGTTCAGTGCATTTCTATTCAAAGTTTGTGGACTAAAGGGTTTCTTACAGAGTATATCTAGTTTATCCATGTCAAGTTTCAGAGGTCTGTGTGAAGATTTGATCAAGTTATGAAGATTTATATTCTGAAAGTTTTTATGTTACTTATGTTGGAGTTCCTGAATGAAGATTATGTGATTTTAGTAAGTTTAGTTGATGTGGATGCTTCTCTGGTGATTCATGATGTTTGTGGATGTTTCTATATTGTTCTCTATTTGTGTTGCATGTTTGCATTGATCGTTGTGCTCGTGATCCAAGATTTTCTCTTGTGTGTTGATGTTTTGATGTTCTTGGCCGACAAGGTGTTTGTAGTGTGTTGTGGATCTTCAAGGAGTAATTAATTGAAGTGGTTCATGTTTGAGGATGTTATTTTGGGTCTTCACTATGTTATGGCCAACCTAGTTGATTCACATGAATAATCTTTATTGTTTTGGGTCATCTATTTATATTATTTTTATTCTTTTATTGAAGCTGACTTGTAACGATGTAATTCCTTGTTGCAGATGTATATAAGAAATTTTTTTATCATTGAGGATGTAATAATAGTTTGAAGTGTGTAAGTCCTATGTGCGAATATTGTTCAGATCATACAAAAGCATAGCAGAGTGTGAAAAAGAGTAAAGAAGAGTGAAGAAGTGTTCATGAGCTTAACTGGAACTGTAATTAGGCATTACCAGATGCTACTTTTCTTAGTTCAAATATGATGGATGTAATCAGAATCTTTCTGTAAGACAGTGTGTCTTCCTTTTGTAATTGAGAAGTGAGCTCTAGGTAGTGTGCTCGAATACATGTGCATTCCCCATTCATATTTCCTTATACTTTTAATAGGGTATAATCTTTTGGACTGACCTCCACTGTGGTTTTTCCCCTAATAGGGTTTCCATGTAAAAATCTTGGTGTTATGTGTGTTTCTGATGTGTTGTTCATTTATTCTTTCATTGTTATTGTTCAGATTTGAGAATAAGGTTAATAAGTTGAATAAGTTTGAAATTTTGTGAGAACTAATTTAGCCCCCCTCTTAGTTGTCTACCCTTGAGTTGCCAACAATTGGTATCAGAGCAGGTTCCTTGGAAGAATTTTAACAGCTTGAGGTGATCTGGGATGGCATCTTATAAGAAGGATAGTCTGAGATTTGATGGAACAAATTATTCTCTATGGAAGACTCAAATGGAGTGCTATCTGAGATGCATTGGTGAAGCCTACTGGTATATTACAAATCATAGGTATGTTATTCCTCAGAATGGTCCTACTACTACTGTTGAGATTAGGGAAGCTGAGTATAATATCCAGGGTAAGGAGGCATTGTTAAGTGCTTTGATTGATATTGAGATGACAAATGTAACGGATCTGAAGACTTCTTATGAGATCTAGAAAAAGTTGGAAACTTTGTATGAAGGTGATGCTAATGTGAATATTGCTAAGCTACAAATTCTAAAAGGTAAATATGAATTGTTGAGAATGGGTGATGATGAGAACATTACTACTTTCATGCAAAGAGTGAATGAACTTGTGTGTGGCATCAAATGTGCTGGTGGATAGTTGGACGAATTAGAGATTGTTGCTAAAGTGCTTAGATCCTTTCCTACTTCCTACAAAGTCAAAGCTAGTGCTATTCAAGAACTCTGGACTGTGACAAATGTTACCAAAGATATGTTGATTGGTAAGCTTGCTGCTTTTGAGTTGAGTGAATTTGGTGATGCCCTTCCTAAGGTAGAATCTACATTCAAAGCCACTACTTCTGGAAGAGATAAACAAAGATATGATCTAGGTGAAATTTCATCAAGAAAGACATTCAAGTATGAGGATGAAATGAAACAGCTCGATGAAGAAGAAAGAGAGCTAGAAGAGCTTTTTAGCACTGATTGTGAAAAGAGAAGCTAGAGGACAAGGTAAGTATAAAGGTAATTTTCCTATTAAATGTCTCTCTTGCAATAAGATAGGTCATTTTGCATCAAGGTGTCCTGAGAGAGTTCCTAAGCCAAGACATAACAAGCCTAAATTTCAAAATAATCGTTATTATGTTGTTGATGAAGGTATGACAGATGATGAATTTGATAAAAGGAAATGGAAGCGAATATAAATTTGTATTTATTGCTATCAAGGAAAATAATCATGTGTCTACTGGATCTGTTGGTTGTACAAATGTGGAGAAATCCCTAGCTACTTGAGTTTAAGAGAAATATGAATGGGTAATTGGCAGTGGATGTTCACATCATATGACAAGAGATAAAATTAAGCTTGTGAGCTCGGAAAATTATGATGGTGGTGTTGTGATATTTGGTGATGGAAAAGCTAGTGTGATCCATGGAAGAGGATGAATTTCTCTTGATGGTAAGCATAAATACTGATGATGTCTTGTATGTTGAAGGTTTGAAGAATAATCTTTTAAGTGTTGGACATATGATTGATAAGGGATACAATCTTCAGTTCAAGGATGGAAAGTGCAAAATATTGGGAAATTCTAGAAATCTGATTGCATCAGGTACAAAAACAAAAGGTAATATCTTTCACTTGAGTGTTGCTAGTAAAATTTGCTTGATTGCTCAATTTGATGAAAGTTGGTTATGACATATGAGAATGTGTCATGTCAACTTTGATAATATTGCCAAGATAAGTTCTACTAAGGTTGTGAGAGATCTTCCTAAGTTAATGAGACCTACTAATTCCATATGCAAAGAATGTTAGTTAGGAAAGCAAACTAGAATTTCATTTCAAAGAAAACAAGATAATTCAAATGGATTGTTGGAGTTTGTGCATACTTATTTTTGTTTTCCTTCTAGATCCAGAAGTTTACAAGGTTACCAGTACTTCATGTTGCTTATTGATGATTATTCAAGAATGATGTGGGTTACTTTCTTAAGGGAGAAATATGAAGCTTTGGAAAAGTTCAAGATGTTCAAGACTAGAGTTGAGACAGAGACAGGTCTGGAGATTAAATGTTTGAGATCAGATAGAGGTGGCAAATTCACTTCCAGTGAGTTTAATTATTTTTGTGAAAAACATGGGATAAAGAGATAGTTATCTGCAACATGGACCCCTCAGCAAAATGGAGTTGTGGAAAGGAAGAAAAAAATAGTTCTAGATGCTACCAGAACTATGATGTTGGAAGGAATTGTACCTCATATCTATTGGAGAGAAGCTATGAGTATTGTTGTGTACACACTTAACCAGGTACAAATCAAAGGGGATACTGGTAAGACCTCTTTTGAGCTATGGACTAGTCATAAGCCTACTGTTAGATATTTCAAGATCTTTGGAATCAAATGTTATATCAAAAGAGATAAAGATATAGGAAAGTTTGATGCTAGGAGTGATGAAGGTATCTTTTTTTGATATTATACTAATAGCAAGGCCTACCGGTGTTACAATAAGAGATTGAAGAAAATGGTTGAAAGTACAAATGTTAAGGTTGATGAAGACATAGCTGCACCATCCAAAACCTATGGATATGATTCTGATGATCATAATGACAGTACAAAAAAAGGAAAGCTAGTTCAAACTTCAAATCAAGTTCAAATCATTTTGGTGAATCAGAAAGATCAAGAGGAAGGAGAAACTAGTGAAGTTGCAGAAGAGAGAACACAAGAGCCTGAAGTTGAAGAAAAACCTAAGAAGACTCTAAGGTATGTGAGATTGAATCATTCAGAAGATTAGATCATAGGTGATAATAAAAAAGGTGTTCAGACTAGGAGAAGAATTGTAGAAGAATACTGTTTAATTTCAAAGATTGAGCCTAACAATGTGAATAAAGCATGCAAAGATGAACATTGGGTTGAAGCAATGAATGAGGAGCTACAACAAATTGAAAAGAATGATACATGGATTCTTATTCCTAGACCTAAGGATAAGAACATAATTGGAACTAAATGGGTCTTTAGAACAAATTGAATGAGCAAGGTGATGTAGTGAGAAACAAAGCGAGACTGGTGTGTAAGGGATATTTACAAATGGAAGATATTGATTTTGAAGAAACCTTTACCCCTGTTGCTAGAATTGAAGCCATGAGATTGTTTCTTGCTTATGCTGCTTACAAAGACTACAAGGTTTATCAGATGGAAGTCAAGTTAGCTTTTCTAAATGGTGAGTTGGAAGAAGAGGTGTATTTTGAGAAACCAGATGGATTTTAGTTGACTGATCAGGGAGATATGGTTTGTTGATTAAAGAAATCGTTGTATGGACTCAAACAAACCCCTAGAGCATGGTATGCCAGATTGGATAAGTACTTACTGAATATTGGATTTAACAAAGGTACTGCTGATAGTAATTTTCATTTCAAGATTGATGATAAAGATTTGATTGTGGAAGTTTTTGTTGATGATATCATTTTTGGCGGAGATGATAGCTTGTGCATGAAGTTTTTTGATGAGATGCAGAGTGAGTTTGAGATGTCAATGATTGGTGAGATGAAATTATTTTTGGGATTTCAAATTACTCAGTTAAACAAAGGGATCTTTATATCTCAGTCCAAGTATGTGAAATAATTGTTGAAGAAATTTGGTATGGAAGATTCAAAGTCAGTTGGTACACCCATAGTGACTAGATGCAAGTTGATAACAGATGATGATTCTTTGAAGGAAAATCAAACTAGATATAAATCAATGATTGGTGGATTACTTTACTTGACTCAAACTAGGCCTGATATCATGAATGTTGTATGTATTGTTTCAAGATTTCAAGTTGATCCTAAAGAATCTCATGTGACTACTGTGAAGAGGATTTTCAAATACTTGAAGGGGATAGTTGATTTTGGCCTGTGGTATCCTAAAGATGATGATCTTACTTTGAGTGCCATTTACTGATGTTGATTGGGAAGGAGATGTGAATGATAGGAAAAGTACTAGTGGTGGAGCATTTTTCTTGGGTAAGAAGTTGATTTCATGGTTAAGTAAGAAGCAGAATGTTATTTCTTTATCTACTATAGAGGCAGAATACATTGTTGTTGCTAACAATTATACTCAATTATTGTGGATGAAGCAGATGTGGAAGGATATTAGAGTTGGGTATAATGAACCTATTGTTATATTCTGTGAAACTCAAGTGCTATTAACATTTCTAAAAATCCAGTGTTGCATTCAAAGACCAAACATATATCTATAAAGTTTCACTTTTTGAGGGAGAAAGTGAGTGAAAACGAAGTCAGATTGGAGTATGTGCCTACTAAGGAGCAGATTGCAGACATCTTTACCAAGCCATTGCCTAAGGATACTTTTTATTATCTCAAAGGGAAGTTAGGGGTGATTACCCCTCCTAATCAGAACTAAGATGCATTGACTTGCATCAATCTGTGCATTTCATGATCATATTTTGATCCAGATTGATGTTGTGGTGGTTGCTACTCAGGGGGGGTAGTCCAATGTTCCGATGTTTAGATATGTGGTTCAAAGCTTGTATAAGAGAAATATTTTCCATTGATGTCAAAGGGGGAGAAAAGTAATGTGAAAAACATTTTGGGAGAGAAGAACCTTGTGTGGATGAGTTAAGGAGAAGAGTTAGAACCTAAGGGGGACTAAGTGATGTTGCATTGATGGTGTTTTTCATATCATGTGTTTCCATCAATGCCAAAGGGGGAGATTGTTGGATGTTGTGGTTCTGTTGCTGATATGTGGTTGTCAATGATGTCAACACTATTAGCATTAAAGCATTAGAAGTTGTATATTTCAAGGATATTGAGAAAATTCTAATAAAAAGAGTTGTAAGTTATCAGTGGTGAAGTGAATTTCATTCCATCGGTGAGTTTAGTACATTTCTATTCAGAGGTTGTGGACTAAAGGGTTTCTTGTAGAGTATATCTATTTTATCCACGTCAAGTTTCAAAGATCCACATGAAGATTTGATCAAGTTATGAAGATTTGTATTCTAACATTTTTTCTGTTACTTTTGTTTTGTGTTCCTGAATGAAGATTATGTTATTTTAGTAAGTTTAGTTGTTGTGGATGCTTCTCTGGTGATTCATGATGTTTTTGGATGTCTCTTGATCGTTCTCTATCTATGTTGCATGTTCAGATTGATTGTTGTGCTCGCGATCTGATATTTTCTCTTGCGTGTTCATGTTTCTCATGTTCTTGGCCGACAAGGTGTTTGTAGCATGTTGTGGATCTTCGAGGAGTAATTAATTGAAGTGGTTCATGTTTGAGGATGTTATTTTGGTTCTTCACTATGTTATGGCCGACCTTGGTTGATTCGCATGAATAATATTTATTATTTTGGGTTGACTGTTTATATTATTTTTATTCTTTTGTTGAAGCCAACTTGTAGTGATGTAATTCCTTGTTGCGGATATATATAAGCGATTTTTTTATCATTGTGGATGTAATGAGAGTGTGAAGTGTGTGATTCCTATGTGTGGATATTATTCATATCATATGAAGGTAGAGCATAGTGTGAAAAAGAGTGAAGAAGAGTGAAGAAGTGTTCATGAGCTTAACCAGAATTGTAATCAGGCATTAGCAGATGTTACTTTTCTCAGTTCAAATCTGATGGATGTAATTAGTATCATTTTGTAAGACAGTGTGTCTTCCTTTTGTAATTGAGTAGTGAGCTCTAGGTAGTGTGCCTGAATGCATGTGCATTCCCCATTCATATTTCCTTATACTTTTAACAAGGTATAATCTTGTGGATTGACCTCCACCGTGGTTTTTCCCCTAAAAAGGTTTCCACATAAAAATCTTGGTGTTATGTGAGTTTTTGATGTGTTGTTCATTTATGCTTTCATTGATATTGATAAGATCTGAGAATAAGGTAAATAAGTTGAATAAGTTTGAAATTTTGTGACAACTGATTTACCCCCCTCTCAGTTGTCTACCCTTGAGTTTCCAACAAGGATAACCTATGTATCAACCCAACCTAAGGTATGTGAAATTAGGAAACTATAAGAAGATGCATCTGTATTTATTCACTGCTTCCCATGCTTCATAGAAAACTCTTTTCTTCTCCAGTGATGGATCAAACATCCACAACAAGGGTGCAAAGAAAGCATCATTTACCCTCCTGAAGTGTTTGATACTTCCTCTTAGATTGATTTGGGTATAATACTTGTGCACAGGTACATATCTTCTATCTCCTTCTATAGTCAAACCTGGATACTATTCCATTGTTGTTGCAACATATACTAGATATGAAGTCATATAGAAATTCAAAGTAGAGTGTACCTTGATGAGTTGATTATGAATTTCATCACTAATTTGTGCACCCCAGTCAATGTGTTACTTCTTTCTCTTGATAACCTCAATGTTTTCATACATCCATTATTGAAATGTCAAGGAAGCTAGAAAACCTTTAACTCTACTCAAAAGAGTAATCAAATCACTTGCATCCTCCACAAAGTCACTATGAGGAAATATTTTAGGCCATCTCACAATGCTAGGCCTTGGGGTTTTCAACCACTTGGAATTGATCAGCCACTTGGCCATATTCTAATTTTTATAATAGGTTTATTGAGCATGTCAAATGGAGAGATTTGTGTATGTTCCCATATTCAGGACTTGGAAAACCATGTCAAAGAAGTCAACATCAAGCCTCATCATCACTTGACCTGAGGAATCCTTGATGCTTTTGTCTTCCGTGATGTTGTGTGAAGCTACTTGTAGAACAAATTTGGGGCAGTGGGATGCTACTAGAAATGAAGCAATCCAATGGATGTTGCTATCAAAAATTTCCTTCAACTCTTTTTCAATAGGTTTTTTCTCTGTTCTTTTAAAAAAATCATCCATATCTAGGTGTCCAATCTCTGTGTCATCGATTTCGTCAATCTTGGATGTAACCATTGTAGGGGATAAACACCTTGATTCTTATACTTCATGGTGGCCTTCTTGCTTGATGACAAAGATTCTATAGTTGTCATTGAATGTACTAGGAACCACTTATTACTTGACAAGGAAAACCTTTGACATGTATGATTGAAAGGAACTTTGCAAAGCAACTACAAGGCAACAAGGGATTTTTCCAATATTAGAAGAATATGCGTATGTAATTGTGGGAATGCAAAAAATCCAAGTGAGCACATTGGAGAAAGTGAAGAAAAGAGATTCCTTAGTTATCATTGAATGTCCCAGGAACCACTAATTACTTGACGAGGAAAACCTTTGACAAATGTTTGAAAGGAACTTTGCAAAGCAACTGCAAGGAAACAAGGTGTTTTTCCAATATTAGAAGAATATGCATATGTAAGTGCAGGAATGCAGAAAATCCAAGTGAGCACATTGGAGCAAGAAAATGAAAGAAATGGAGTGAGAAAAGTCAAGTGGTTGCACACGAAATAAATCTTGTATAACATTTTTGGAAGTTTATGGGAGTTAGTGAAATTTTCTACATTTTATGTAGGGGCACTGAATTTCAATACCATTTCATGCTTGGGTATGCTCTAAAAATCAGTGCCTTGACATAATTCACATGGAGTTTTCTTGGGGAAGTGTAGTAGTGCTAAATTTTGTGCTTGTGCATCATTTGAAAGATTGTGTAGAGTCCCTAAAAATTAGTGACATTACATCATTTATACCTTAGCAAAACAAAGAGTGTAAAGGTGTTGATAATCAATGCTTGTACACATCATAGAGGAACTTGTTATGCCTTGCATAACCACCCCATTATTATTTTGGAATAAAATGGGTTCCCCTTTGTTTTTGTTTTGTCTTTGGTGTTTTGTTTGGGGCTTAGGATTTGTTCATTTTTCTCCTAAGTCTTTCTTTCTTTTGGTATGGCAGAAGCAGAGTCGGAATTGAAACTAGGCTTGAAACTTTTGTTTTGGTTCCAAGTCTCTTTTTCATTCCAATTTCGGGTCCACCCTCCTTCCTTGTTCTTTTCATTTTTTGTTGGTGTCTCATGCACTCTTGGGTTGGTTTCTCCCTTGATTTTCTTGTCATTTTCCTTGTGTTTTTTCTTTGCCCAAGCGGAAGCAGAAGCAAAGTTGGGGTCAAACTTGGAACTTTGTAAAAATTCCTTATTTTGTTTCCATTCTGATTCTGACTCTGCTAATTTCCTTTGTTTTGTTGTTTTCATTGTTGTTTGAGCCAGGCCCGGTTTTGTTCCGATCTCGCTTCCCATCATGTTTGTTGTCCTTGTTTCATTTCTTTTTCCTTTGTTGGGAGCAGAATTGGAATCAAAACCTAACTTGTAACTTTGCAAAAGTTCCAGTTTTGGTTCTGGTCCTAATCTCGCCCCTACTTCCTTTTGTTGTTTGTCTTTCTCACGGAACCAAAACTGGGTTTGGAGTTTGATAAGAAGCTTGTCAAAGACTTTCTTGTTCTGTTATGGATCCAGGTCCGTGTCTGCCTTGCTTTTGATGTTCACTCAAGTTAACTGTTAATTTTGCGTTTATTTCTTCGCCTCCAACCTACCGCATTTATGGCATTAATTGCAGCCTCCTCACATGTGTGAAATGATTTTAAAATCTTAATTATGTTTAACTGGCTCATTATCATTATTGCTTAATTCATTTTAGCGAAGCAGAGCTAGGTGAACTGGGAGAATATCATGATTTGATTGTGGAGGCATGTTGGTGGGTGAATCTTTATCAAGTTTCAGTCTTCCCTTATGTGCATTTTGAGGTAGGGTTTCTTTTCCCTTCTTTTCCCATTGTACTTTGTTGTTTCTTTCTCATTTTCTTGCTCATTATGTTTTGGCACATTCACAGGACCTTTTTTTCTATGAATCTTTGCTTATTTCTTGGTGTCTTTTGTTTTTGTTTTTGTCCTTTTTTTATTTTTTGATTTGTTTTCTTTCTTTCCCGTTTGTTTTCCGTTTGTTGTCGCTTTCATGGCAGGTGCATTTTGTCATGTCCTAGTTCCTAACTAGGGCTTCCATTTACTTGGCTTTTATGTACTTTTAATGTTTTAAAATCCATTTGGAAACCCCTCTGATCTCAATTTTGTGCCAATTCTGTGATTTCTGTGTTGGGTTTGTGATGCCCTAATTTTCTAAGTCGACATTTCGTGCAAACTAGGGTTTGCTAAACAACCTTTACAAAATATTTTTCCCTAGGGTTAAAATGGGTCTTTATGAAGTTAAGGGGTAGGGTTAAGCCCCTCTATTTGGATTTCCTTATAAACCCATAACACCTAGGTCCTTAAATTCATGTGACCATGTCTTTAGAAAATGTGCTCCGTTTCATATTAAACTGACGGAAGCGGACTCGGGAACGGACTCGTCCCAAGGATATTTTCCATTGAGGTTCATTCCTAAAATGATCCCACTTTCGGTCATTATGTATTTTGGTCTTCATAGTTTTCCTTAAGCGGAGCCAAAACCAAAGTGGAGGATGAACTTGGAACTAGCAATTAGTTTTGGGTTTGGTTTCCGTTCTGATCTCGGTTTCAGTTTTGTTTCGATTTTGGTCTCGACCTCGCTTTATGTTAGAATTTTTTCCTATTCTTGATTCTTTTGTGACTCTGCTTCCAATGAAAATGAAATTTGGTTAAGTATGAAATTTGTGCTGAGGAAGTAGAGGATGGTATTAGATGATGTATTGATTTTATGCTTTTTGTTCATCTAATTCAGGGTTTTATTGTAGAAATAAGAGATGTCAGGAGCATTAGAAGAGGCTTCTAAAAACAGCCAACTTGTAGAAACTTCAAGGAAAGGAGCCAAATTGAAGAAGATTAAAGTGGAATAGCTCCCTTATACTCTGAGGTATAAGCATGCAAGTCCTACCATCATAGCCAGCAAGGTGGACTTTGATTGGGCCGATATCACTGACACAAACTTGGGGCCCTTTAACTATGAAGATTTATATGAGGAAAATTTCACTGAAGATGTCTCAGGAAGGACAAAGAAGATTGTTCAATCTAGTTTGGCACATGTTTCCCTCTTCCCATTATCTGTCCAATGTTCAGAGTTGATACTAGTAACAGTTGGAGCCTACAATCCTGCTACTAGGCAGTGTGTGGATTTGCATGGAAATGTCATCATTGACTTAACACCACAAATGATTAGGTTTATGTTTGATGCACCTACTCCAAAAAATCCCAGGCAGCTCAATTAAGCAGAGGCACTGAAGCTTTACAGTGACAAGAAGGAAACCAACAAGAATCATATTAATAAGAATTGGATGAGAGTGGAGAAGAAGTCTTTGGCCAAGCTTCCTGATCAGCCCAAAAGGGAAAACTTCTACAAGGAGGTTGCAGACATAATAATGATGCTCTCCAAGGTATTTGGGAAGAGAGATGCTTCCCAGTTTAAAGAGTGGATGTTTCCATTCATTCAGACTATCTTAGATGGCAGCCAACAATCTGACTAGCCCATGATTGTTTCAAAATGCATACACAATCAAATGCTTAGAGTGAGTGAAACCAACAGTTTCTTCATGACCTCTTATGTGATCTATGCACCTGCCAGAAGAGGGATCTTTCCTGGATTGAATGTATTAGGTATATTGGGAGAAGCCCAAGGATAGAAAAATGTGTGGGAACATCATGATCAACTCACCTTATAGATTTTTTAGCCACATTACAAAAGGGTTAATGATGCATTTCTATATGTTATCATTAACAGGCTCACAAGAGATTTTGGTTATAGATTAAGTAGGGATGTCATGGCCTTCATCAATGAATGGGGACACTGGTTTATTCAATACCCCATATTCACTTGAATAAACCCCATATTCACTTACTCTCAGTTGGGAGGTTTTGATGGCCACCCTCATTTACTCCCTAGGTGTTGCAACAATAAAATTGTTTTAATGGAATTTATTTATCAAGCTCTAGCAGTCAACATGAAGTTTGGTAATAAACACAAGACTAGCTGTCATAAGTTCCCCATTAAGTTGGGTGAGTATAGTTGTCCACACCTTGTGGCAGCTAAAGTAGTTTATGATGAATTGATTCAGTAGAAGTTGGGTTTGTATACTTCCAGGAAACATTTCGATCATAAACACATGATGCAGGGTTTGCTACCCACTATTTTTGAGAAACACTTTAATCTACTGGAGGATTTTTAGATGGATCTTTAGGATGAGTATGATCTCAAGAGAAGGAATTATGAAAGACTACCTATCCCACTCATGGTTGAGTATGGGATAAGGAAGAAATCCCAGAGACATTATCAAATGATGGGGTCACTTTGGATCCCCAATATGAGGCAGAGAATGTAGGCACCAAATATCTTGATCTAGTGGATTGGAATGTGGGAGAATCTATTGACATAAAACAGGAGAATTCAGTGGGTTGTCATGAGGATTAAAGAGCCAGAGGCTCAGAATTCCAAGAAAAGAAAGGCTATATGTACCACTCAAGGGTACAAGAGCACTAAGAGAAGTATGGCTCCTAAGGCGCCCCTAGAGTTCTTCCCTCCTATTTTTGGAGAGGAAAAGTGAAATTCCTTCTCAAGATCCTCCTAAGACACATGGGGAAGAGATTACAAAAGAACTAAGTGCCTCAATGTCTCTTGTAGGGGAAGCATCCACTCAACCTTTTGTTATAGAGCAACTAAGTGAGGAAATTCCCATAGGAACCCTCCACAAAAAAGCTGAGTTATTGAAGGAGAAGGAGCCCGAGATAGAAATTCATGACATTGAGACAGACTCTGAAGCTACCCCATTTGACAAAGAAACTCATGTGGTGGAATCCCTTGATGTAACTGAGGATGCAGGGACTAAACATGTATTAACTGAGGAAGACCAATGGAAACTTTTTGAGGAAGCTAAAAGGGAAGCAGATGCCAAGGCACAAGCTGATGCATTAGCCAAGTAGAAAGAATTGGAAGCTAAAGTTAAGGCTGATGAATTGGCCAAGAAACAACAACAAAAAGAGTAGGAGCTCAGAACGAAAGAGGAAAGAGACAAATTGGCTTTGCAACAGAAGATTCATGACCTTGAGGAGGAAAAGGCTGCTCAAAGAAGAGAAAAGGAAGACCTTGAGGCTAAATTCAAGGTTGTGGAAGAAGCCCATAGAAAGAAGGAAGAGCAAGAACACCTAGAGAGAGAGGAGGCTAAAGAACTTGCTTTACATGAGAAGAAATCTAGATAAGCATGGGATTATGTTAAGGAACTGGAGAAGCAAAGAGACCAGATGTATGAGGAAAGGAAGTTAGAAGAAGAATGTTTGAAGAAGGAATTTGAAGCCAAAAGATTGCAAGAACAAAAGGATAAGGAAGAGGCTGAGAAACCTCCACAAGAAGAGGCACAAAGAGAACAACATAATGTGCAAGAGGTTGACTCTCAACCTAGGAACACAACATTGCAACCTTTATCTTCTGCAACTATTGCCTCTTCTTTAGCATAAATAGTCACTACTCCTATTGCTCCTACATGGTTGAAGCTTGAATTAGAGAAGAAATAGGTAGTTCAACCTCAACATCTTAATTGGGATGAGATGATGAAGGAGATTGAGAAGGAAAGACCCAAAAAGAAGGCTAGAGTTCTTCACTCCACCAAGCTCATAGATACAGGAGAAATTATTGTTGAATGTGCAATTCCAGTGGTGGATAAGGATAGGGATGCTATGAAAATGATTGATTACCAATTGGGTAATATGAATTTGGGGATACCTACAAGGAACCAACAAATGAATATTATTGATATTGTAGCTTCCTCCACCAAATCCAGAATGATTAAAGATAAGCAAAGGAAAGATGAGCTTAAAGCCTAGTTGGATCAGCTACACAAGTTCCTAAAGGGTGTTTCCACTCCAATTTCTCAACAAGCTTCTGCTCCTGAATCCCCAATATTACTAACAAAGAAGGAAGTTGATGACTTGGTGCAGATGAGGAGTAAGGTGGGGATGCTTGACAGATGGGTTGACAGACTCAATCAGGAGGTTGGTGAAGTGTTAGTTGATGGTTTCAAGGTTCATGAAGCAACACTTGAGTTGGTAAGGAATATGAACCAGCATGCTGAGGACCTAGAAAAGCAAGATGAAGAGTACACAGGGTATGATAAGAAGCTTATAGACATTAGAAAACTACCCAAATCAACTCTCCGAGAGTAGTCAATTCTTGAAGAAGACAATGTAGATTTTATTGAGAAGACTGTGAGCATAATAAGATTCAAATCTAAGTTCATCTATGAGCATAATAATGAGGTTCAAGAAGAAAGCAAGGACTTGAACGAGAAGATTGATGAATTGGAGGTAGTAATTTCCATTATGTTCAACGTGGACATCCCAATCAAAGAGAGTCTTCCTTTGGACAAGTTGAGGGAGAAGTGGAGTAGTAGATTTGAAGAGGTAATGCAAAAAGGAGATGATGGAGAAGATTTGTTGTTGGATAGATTTATGGACATTAGGGAAGAGGTAAAAGCTGCCAAAAGGGAACTAATTAAATTGAAGGATATGCAGGAATATGCCTCGGCAGAGTTAAAGAGGATCAAATTTGAAGAAAATTGGTTAGATAGGCCTGATTTAGATATCCTTCAACAAGTGTTCTCTAGTTATGATGAGTATATCATGGACCAAACAACGCAGGAGTGAGTTGGCAGTAGAGTATTCTTTTCTTGACACCACATCCTCTTTTCTCCTATTTTGCAAGATTTTGGCACAAGTTAGACTCCAATTCCCATTCCTCAGTTCCACCTTCTCTCTTGGGCGTTAGAATTTTTTGTAATAAAGCAATCAAGCCTTAGAACTGAAGATTGTCAGTCTAGTTCTCTCATGCAGTCTCGATTCCTTAATTTTTGGATTTGAGGTTTTGATTGACAGGAACTTGCGCATGGCATGTCTATATGTACTTTGAGCTCTATTTTGTAAAGGTCAACTCATTGAAGAAAGATTAACCACTTGATGATAGCAATAGGAATTAGAGTCTTAGAATTTCACAGTTGTTAGCAAGATAATTTGAAAGTTTAGTTGAACTTGGATACATTTTACAGTTTTTTATACATTTTACATGTTGTTAAGTTGGGACCTCTTTGATAAGGTTAATGAATCATAATCAATCCTTATGGTTGTGATTTTCTATGCCTAAATATTTTCTATTTGATGAGAATTAATAGAGGAAACCAGATTCAAGTTTATCTCATCTGTGAATGAAATTGTTATTATATCTATTTGATATGTGTTTTAATGATGAGTGAATGATCTATTTCAAGTTTTGAAGTAAAAACTTTAGTGAATGGTTGTGATTGTGGATTAGAACTATGAATGTATGCAATGGTGTAGATTATTCTATGGATTGCATCATATTGTGTTTTTTGTTAGGTAAAGAAACACTCATTATTGATATGCATGTCTAGATGTTTCATTCATGTTCTTTTGTTTTAAAGCTCTGATCTATCTTTTTTATCTTTATTTAAACCCCCAAAATGTAGGTTAGTTGATCTAATGCATTTTTATTCATTATTACCAGCAAAGGCCCCTTGAACATTACAATTACATTGACCATTGAGCAATATTAGCATAGTTGAGAACCAACTATCAGGACCTTCGGAGTTAGATTACCATGTGTTTTCTTTCTTTTTCGAGAGAAATAGAATAGAGATATTCTGTTTAATGTTGTGTTGTTTTGAACATCAATAGGACTTGGTAGGTGTTATGTTATGGCACTAAAAAATAGCGCTTGTACATGATAGAGCATGTTTCCATTTTTGCATGGGTGGTGAAAAAGTTCACCTATACGCCAAGCACTTAGGTTGTGGGAAATGAGAAAATGTAATGGCGGTATTTTTTACCGCCATTACATATTTATAAAATCACTTTATGTAAAGGAACTAAAAAAGTCCACCATGACATGAATATGGAAATTTTATGTTTTCATGTATCAACATTATTTTTTAGTGCTGATGCATTCTTGGAGAAGAACATTATGTAATGGAGGAGAAAAACAAACCCATTACATGAGAGTTGTATTTTCATGATCCTGCATGATCGCTGAAAATCGCTGCTTATGCAAGGTGGGAATAATCTTTGCAACTTTGGTAAAAAATACCAAAATCACAACTATAATAACTGGTATACATAGGGTTTCTAAATGAAATGTATGTAGGGTTCAATGAATCAGGAAATTAACTCGATGCAGTGAACTGGAAGTAATATCATTTATTCCCAGTTAAACAACAAGGGTTCAATCAATCCTTGTAGCACAAGAGTGAGATTATAAGAACAATATTTCACATGAAAACTTGAAGGAACTTCAAATAAACATAAGGCACACATAAAAAATAAACTAGGGTTTATGAAATGTAAGATTTGACATAGGGTAGATTAACAAAATGTAGACAAAACAAATATTTTTACAATATAATGCAATAAAACAAAAACCTAAAATAAATATAAAGAAAGAATAAATCAAAATCAATGCATACTTGACCGATGAAGAAAAAGAAAAATTGGACACCCTAACTTGATGAATGAGGAAATCTTCAAAATATTCATGACCAATGGCCTCAATCACTCGTCCAAACACATAAGAGGGAAGATGTAAAAAGAAACAAGTGCAAATGAAGATTAGAATGAGTTAAAAATCCATTTAAAATTACTTTAAAGAAAGCACATTAATGAATTAGGCATTCGTTAATATCAAGCATTTGAAGGTGAGAAAGGTGAACTAGCACTGAAAGAAAATGTCATTACATTTTTTAAAAGTTCAATGTTGTGCATTAGCGCTGAAAAAAATGCCACTACACATAAAGAAATTTCTAACACCCCATGTAGGAGTGTTGAAAATTAGGGCCCCTACATAGGGTAAAAAATTTATAACACTGGAAAACTAAAAAAAATGACAAAATGCTCATTTTGAAGCTTTTCGAGAAACAAAAAGATGTGGGCAATCGAGGGGACGATTCAAGGCATAGGACCATGCATAAAGGAAAGTGAAATTATGCCTTTTTTGCATGCTTAGAGTGCATGGGACTATGAAACAAACAATTTTTGTAGGGGGTTATCCTGTGAATCAAGTGCAGTTGAATTCAAGGATAACAATTGGCTCTAGTTGGGGGGCTTCCTTCAATCATTCTTTGAAACGATCAAAGGGAGAAGAAATATAGACTCTAATTTCCTTTATCCATCCATTGGGTATAGAGTTAGGTGACAAAAACAAAAAGACTCAAAAATAAAAAGATGCAAAGACTATACAATTATTTACATGATAAATTTGTCACCTCATTGAGCAAAGTGTTTTAGATGTTGCCCAATATGTGGAAGAGAAAATGGCGTACCATCCTTGTATGCAAGAAGAAATCTATTTTCACCATGGAGTTGATGTATTTTGAATGTTCTCATCCCCAATGAATCAAACTTTCCATGCATACCCTTTGGTTCTCTTCTCTTGTCCCACAAGAGAACTAGATCTCCAACTTGGAAATCTTGAGACTTTGATTTCTTTTCAAAAAGATTCTTCACTTGTTCTTGGTGTTCTATGATACAGTTCACCACTTGAACACATTTCTCTGCTAATTTAGAGAGATACATTATGTTCTTATCAACTGAGCTGTCAAAAGTATTGTCCTCAATGGCCTTGGTCAATTTGAGGGCGAGTAATTCCAATGTGATGGGAATTTTTGCATTCAACCTTTAAAGGAGTTGAAATGGGGATACACCTATCGCCCACTTAGGGGTAATCCTATCAGCTCACAAAGAATCATACAACGCTTTGTGCCATAACCGTTGATTCTCATCAACAAGCTTATGAATGATTGTAACCAGGTTCTTGTTACTTGATTTATCTTGAGGATTACCTTGCAGATAATAGTCGAATGAATGTGATAGTGTAATTTTGTGCTCAAAACAAAATTTTGTGATCTCACTTGATGAAAATGTAGAAGAATTGTCTACAACAATCTTGTTCGGCACACCGAACCTAGAAATAATGTTCTCTTTCAAAAATTTGCACATTACCTCTGATGTAGCATGTTTTATTAGCACTACCTCCACCCATTTGGTGAAGTAGTCAGTAGCTATGAGGACATAGGTGTGTCCTACACTTGAGGGTGGATTTACTATGCTAATGAAATCAATGCCCCATTGTTGGAAGGGCTCTTCAATGATGACTAGTTTCAGGGGTAGAGCTACCAACTTCTACTTGCCTATGAACTATTGACATAGTTCACATTTACGCACCCAAGAGTACGCATCTTGAAAAAGAGTAGGCCAATAATATTTAGCTCACAAAATCTTGTGAGTTGTAAATGGTGTAGAGAAGTGTGCACCACATGCTAATTCATTAAAATATTTCAACAAATTTTCTTGTTGTTCCTTATTAACACAATGAAAGAAGGTACCATCCAAGCTACGCTTATACAATCCATTGTCCCATAAGACATAATTTTTTGATTTAAACTTGATTGTTCTTTTCTCCTTGGGTTTAAGTGATTTGGACATTCTCCATATGTAAGGAAATGGGAAATATTTTAGTACCATTCATCAGTAGTACTGATAAACAAGACCATTGGAAAATCATTAGAACTTACCTACTCAGAATCTAAAACTTCTTCATCAGGATTATTATCAACAATGAGCTAACATAAACCTCGCCCATGCACCAGTTTGGTAGGCTTGATATCTGTTCCATATTCTTGTATCTTGGAAATCCAATTTCCTCTTTTTGTACCAAATTCCTAATGCGTCAAGATGGAATTGACAGTTGAATCTAAAACCAACACTTTGACATGACTATTAAGGATGTAAAACCTGAAATGCTTCACTACCTTAACCATAGTGAATGCATGTTTCTCCATCTAGGAATACTTTAATTCATGAGACTTCAAAGCATAACTCATGAATGCAATTGTGTATTCAAATCCCTTGATATTCTCCTACACCAAGATCATTGAGAGTGTATGCTCAAAAGAATAATTATACATAATAAATTCATTTGTGCAGTCTAGATAGACTAACACCAGTGCATGAGCAATAGCCTCTTTAATATCATCAAATGTAGCTTTCCCTTTTATAGTCCAATGAAATGTAGTTCATTTCATCATATTTACAATATGATGTGTCTTATCTTTGAAATCCAGTACAAACCTTCATAGAAAGTTCACATTTACAAAGAAGGAATGAACTGCTTTTTTACTTGATGGCAAAGTAAGAGCTTGGATACTCTTGACCCTTTCAAGATCAATTTTGATGCCCTCCTTTGACACAATGTGACCAAGAATTTTACCCTCTATAACCCTAAAAATTGACTTCTTGGGATTCAAATAAATTCCATGTTGTCGAAACCTCTCCAAGATTTGTCTCAAATGGTTGAAATGCTCTTGGTCTTTCTTTGAAAATATTGTAAGATCATCAAGATAAACTACAATGAACTTACTGATCACATCACAAAATGCTAAGTCCATCACATGTTGGAACATGGCATTGACATTTATAAGACCAAAATGCATTCTATGATATGCAAAAGTACCCCATGGCATTATCAAGGTAGTCTTATGTTGATCATCCGAATTGACCTCAATCTAGTTATAACCTAAGAAACCATCTAACATAGAAAGCATCACAGATCCAGTCACTGTTTGAAGAACTTGATCCATCACTGGTAGAGGATAGTTGTCCTTTAATGATAATTGATTTAGATTCCTGAAATCCACATATATGCAAATATTTTTGTTCATTTTATGAATAGGAATGATATTTTCTATCCACCTTGAATAGTGGATAGGAAATATGATTCTTGCATTCAACATTTTCTGAAAGGATGGTTCTAGAAATCTTGGGGTTGTATTGCCTCTGCTTTTAGTTGTGAGGAAATGGGCTTTCTTTGAGAGGAATATCATGTTGCGCCTCTTTTGGATGAAAATAATTTAATTCTTCATATGAGTATGCCAACACATCCATGTATTGTCATAGTAACTCAACAAACTGATCTTTTTCCTCAGCTATGCAATATTTTCCGATGTTCACCATTTTAGGATCCACCTCAGTTCCTAAGTTGATTTTTTGAAATTCATTTGATGAATCAAAATTTGACTGTTGCTTCTTGACATAATGGTCATGTTTGTCAAAAATTATTTCAAGGGATGCCAACCCCTTGGGAATCGTATTCCCTTAGAGTTGAAGAAAATATTCACCTATGACCAGATCAATTTTAGAGATAGATTCTTGAGGTGGAGAATCACTACCTTCAAAGTACAACTCATCAAAAAAATTTGATTTCTCTAGAAAATGTTGGAAGAATGTAGAAGAACATCTAAGTTGTGTAGACTTTGTGTTGTCATTGATGTCACCATGTTGATTAAGTTGTTAGTTTGATTCGGTACTTTGAATTGGTATGAGAACCAGTTTACATCCTTTGGTATTTTGGTCTGCAATCTTCCGTTGATGATTATCTTTTCTTATGGTTTTGGGAAATGGTTTTTGGATGCTTGAAGGATGTATTTTCAGAATCTCATGTGCATATAGAAAGTTGGCATTACTCTATTGTTGCATTTTGTCTATCTTTGGCCAACCTAATGGATAGTTGATGATAAGGTGAATTAATTTTATGTTATGAATATATGTACGTGACCTATCTTTGGTCCATGTTGATGCATTGTAGCTTGCTACATGCTTGGATTACTTCTGGATAAGTTTTGTACTAACTTGTAGTTGATAGTTAGTCATTTTGGTGAATAAAGATTTCATCTAATTAGGATGACCTAATTGATTCTTGCGGATAACTCAGATATATATGTTGGATAGTTTTGAGGATGATAAAAAAGTGTAGGTTGTGAAGTTGTGAATGAGAAGAGCGAAGATGATGAAGTGTGTTAAGTTAGTTTGTTGAGCATCAAAGGAATTGGATCAACACTTGTTAGGTGTACTCTTACCAGTTCATTCTAGCTGTGAAGCCACTTTAGTACTATAATATTTTCATAGGTAGTGAGCCTCTTGCTTTGACAGTGAGTCCTCTTTGTAAGCAGTGAGATTTTGAATCTGGACAGTGAGTCCTATTCTGGGTAGTGAGCCCTCCGGCAGTGAGCCTTTTTGTCTTCAGTTTTGCAACTACATTATATTGTGAGTTAATCCTCATCATGGTTTTTCCCTCATTGGGTTTTCCACGTAAATTTGGTGTTCATTGTGTTGATTTTTCTTTCTGTTATTTTCATTTCATGTTCACACTTAATAATAGAATAAAGTGATTGTGAAGATTGATAAGTGTTTGAAATTTGTGATTAAGTTTGGTGACAACTAATTCACCCCACCCTCTCAGTTGTCTTGCGCCTTTCAGTAATTGGTATCATATCTTTGGTTCCTAGGAGAAGAAGCCAAACAACTTGAGGAAGATACTGAAAGATTAATCAAATGGATGACAAAGAAGAACTCTAGGCTACTCTTGAAGATCTTGACAAGGCTGAAAGTGAAAACATGGATTTGAAAGAAAATCTAGATGAAGCAAATGAATGTGTTCAAAAATGGAAAGAACAATTGAAGAAGTTCAAAGAAAGACATAGAGAGGTGTGTGAGCAATTGAAACAAGCTAATGAAGAGGCTACTGGAATGAACGTGTAGGTGGAAGAAAAGAAGAAAAATTAAAATTGTTTGAATACAGTTGTACAAAGTAAAACTAGTGAATGCAAAAGATTGGAACAAGAGGTGGTAAACCTGAAAGAAGATCTAGAGAAGGAAAAACTCTGTGAAGATAATTTCAAATCTAGATCCGATAGGCTTAATGAGTTGATTGAAGGATAGAAGCAAAGTAAAGACAAAGGTGGTTTGGGAATGGAAGAAGGTGAAAGCTCAAAAACCAAAAAAATGAATAATCAGAATCTACTCAAGATAAAGGAAAGTAGAAAATAAATCCAAGGAACTTTGCTAGAAGACCACCTATCAGACAACCAAATTCTCAAAGGTACCCATCTTTCAATGGTGTATGTTTTTCATGCAAAAAATTTGGTCACAAGGCAACTTGTTGAGAAGCAGAATAAATCAGTTTGCTTGTTCCTTCTCTGGACAATGTTTTGCATGCAAGAAATTTGAACATAGAGCTACTGAATGCATATCTTAGGTGAGGATGAATAGGTTTAATGGAGGAAGAATGAACAACTTTTGATGGGTACTGCTATACATGTAATAAGTTTGGACACAAAGAAAATCAATGTAGATCAAGAGTTAATGGAGGTTAGAAAAATAAGAGAAGTCTTGTTTTCTACAATTGCAACAAATTTGGACATATTTCAAGAGTTTGCAGTAGTAAAAGTGGAAGGAAATATGATCCGGTAAAATAGAATGAACCAGTGAAGGAAATTGACAAAGAAGAGGTTAGGCAAGAAATGGACAAGATATGGAGGAAGAAAGAAGAGCCTGAAACACTAGATGTGTCTATGCCCTCAGCTGGTGCAGACAATTCCTTCGATAATTAGACCTAGCATGGTCTTAGGGGGAGAATTAATAGAAAATTATTCAAACCCCCTGGATGTATGGCATGTTAGATGATGGCACAAGGATATGTTGTAGAGGATGAGTAGATAGAGGATATGCAAAAGGAATCAGAAGGAAAGTTGCAGACATGTTCATTTGCAGAGTGATTTAGGGTTTATAGTGCAGAGAAATAGGGTTTCATCAACTTTTGAAGTTTTCTGCATTTAATGCAAATTAGGGAAGCATAATGATGTATAAAGAAAAATTCATAAGTCATTCTTGATGACTTGTTCAATCGAAGAATTTGAAAAATGACCTGGAGCAATCTTGAAGTGATCCTGAAGTGATTTGGAGTGATTCTGAGGTAATCTAGAGAAATCATTACGAATAATTAGGAATAAAAGTCAGAAGTTTTAAAAATCATCTCTTAGTTTATGAAAAAGGGAAAAAGAAGCTTTTGTTGAGAAATAAGGAGAAGATAAGCACAACAATGAAATTTGTTGACAAAAGAATGAGTGGCGATGTTTCACTAAGACTGAAGGGTGTTGAATTGGAAGACTTTGATCATCAGAAGATGAAGGAAATGGAACTAGGGTTGAAGACAAATGAATTGAAAAATGTAAAAACTTTGGGTATGGATTTATGGGGAGAATTTCCTTGGTTTGTAGACAAAGAATCCATCTTGTTCCTGTTAAGTCAATTCAAGGATGGCAACATTATTTTGGACAAACCCTATCTGATCACGAAGGAGGCAATTGAAGCTATTACTGGTTTGTGCAGTGTTGGTGACCTACCTAGGAAGAAAATAGTGAAATAAAGAGACATGGAGGAACTTATTGGCATCAACAAAGATCCCTGAGATCTACTGATAAATACCATTATGGATCCTATTGTAAGTTATGTCGCTTATGACATCCCTTATAAAATCTACTTCTGAAATTGTGAAGGTTCTACTTCGACTCTTGTTGTATATATTGTACACATGATAGTGAAGGAAAACAAGCAATTTGATTTGTGTAGCCTAATTATGGAAAACCTAGTTGAGAATGTAAGAATGCCTTTGGTCAAGGGTTATCCTTTCTAGTTTGGGTCTCTGGTCATATGTTTGGTATTTTACTTTCTGAGTTCCCTACTGACAAGAGAGAATGTTAAGTGGGAATTCAATATCCCTATTAGAAAGCAAGTTTATAGGTATTTGGAACATTTGAAAGATAAAGCAAGTGCATGAAAAATCTATTTCACATCCCTGCAGATGAATCTATGCCTAGGTATGTTAGTTTCTAGTCAATTTGAAGAGGGTTCCTCTTCTGGTAAGAAAGAGTTGGAAGTTATTATTGGTGGTTCCCCTTTGGAATCTAAAAGGAGGAAAATTATCACAAAAGATGTCATCACTATGTCAAAAGAAAAAGAGAATGAAGAAGAATCTCTATCTGGATTTGACTTCTTTGATCAAGAGGACATTCAAATGATGTTAGATAAAGGTGATATGAAGAAGGTTGGTGAAATGTGATGTGCCTTCTCTCCGATCAAGAGACTTAAAATTGATGATGTGTTTGATTATTTGCTCAAAAAGGGTATTATAGTTTCTGATGTGTCTGACTCTTTACCGGATGATCTAGTAGAAGTTATTGAATAATATTGTTGGAAGGACCTAAAGGACATAATCTCAAAGCTATGATTGAGAGAAGATGTGAAAATTTGAAACAAAATTTATCCAAACACATTGGTGAGACAAGAGAATGTGTTAAGGAAATGTATGACATCTACAAGTACTATCTCTGATGGCCTACAGTTGTTGATAATTTTATAAGTAGAATTGAAGCCATTGAATTTGAGATAAATAATATTGGAAAGAGTTTTTATTTCTTCAAAGAAAAAAATGGAAGAAAGAGAATAAGAGTTGGTGAATTTCAAGTGGAGTTGCTAATTACTTAGAGACAAAGGGAAGACCTAGTTAAAAAAAATTGGTTGGTCAAAGAAATTGTTGAGGTCTGGTTGGATTATCTCTCTAGAATAATTTCTTATGCAAAAGATTGTGAAAGACATTGTATGTCTTTAGACCAGACATCCTCATTTATGTTGTTGTATTTCTTGGATAGTATGAGTGCAAAAATGGGTTCAACAGTGTTTTCCTAGAAGAGGATTCTTCTGACCATAAGAGAAAGGTACAAGAAGATTTTTCATGTAAGAAGCTTTATTTTCACTTGAATGTTCGAAATGGGGAATTAGAACTTATTTATATATACATTACATTCATTTACATCCTATTTTTGGTCGCCCTTTGTCCTTATGTCAAAGGGGAAGAGATTACTGGTGATAGGAGGAGAGAATGTTGTGATACAATAAGTTTGGTAAATTTTGGCACATGTTACCATCAATGACAAAGGGGGAGATTGTTGGAAGAATGAAGAAGAACATCTAAGTTGTGTAGACTTTGTGTTGTCATTGATGTCACCATGTTGACTAAGTTGTTAGTTTGATCTGATACTCTGAACCGGTATGAAGAACCAGTTTACATCCTCTAGTATTTTGGTCTGCAATCCTCCGCTGATGATTATCTTTACTTGCATTTTTGGAAAATGGTTTTTCGATGCTTGAAGGATGTATGTTCAGAATCTCGTGTGCATAGGTGCTCATATGGAAAGATGGCATTATTCTGTTGTTTCTTTTTTTCTATCTCTGGCCAACCTAATGGATAGTTGTTGATAAGGTGAATTAATTTTTTGATACAGATATATGTGTGACCTATCTTTGGTCCATGCCAACACATTGTAGCATGTTACAAGCTTGGAGTTGATAGTTAGTAGTGTTGGTGAATAAAGATTGCATCTAATTAGGTTGACCTAATTGATGCTTGTAGATAACTCAAATATATATGTTGGATAGTTTTGAGGATGATAAAAAAGTGTAGGTTGTGAAGTTGCAAATGAGAAGAAGTGTGAAGATGATGAAGTGTGTTAAGCTAGGTTATTGAGCATCAAAGGAGCTAGATCAACACTTGTTAGGTGTACTCTTACTAGTTCATTTTGGTTGTGAAGCCACTTCAGTATTGTAATCCTTTTGTAGGCAGTGAGCTTCTTGCTTGGATAGTGATTCCTCTTTGTAAGCAGTGAGCTTTTGTATCTAGAAAGTGAATCCTATTCTGGGCAGTGAGCCCTCCAGCAGTGAGATTTTTTGTATTTGGTTTTGCAACTACATTATATTGTGAGTTAATCCTCACTTGGTTTTTCCCTCATTGGATTTTCCACATAAATTTGGTGTTCATTGTGTTGATTTTTCTTTCTGTTATTTGCATTTCAAGTTCACACTTAATAACAAAATAAAGTGGTTGTGAAGATTGATAAGTGTTTGAAATTTGTGATTAATTTTGGTGACAACTAATTCACCCCCCCTCTCAGTTGTCTTGGGCCTTT
The DNA here is from genome assembly GCA_007258455.2 of Sequoia sempervirens. Classification (NCBI taxonomy): domain Eukaryota; kingdom Viridiplantae; phylum Streptophyta; class Pinopsida; order Cupressales; family Cupressaceae; genus Sequoia; species Sequoia sempervirens. The sequence continues at coordinate 464,284,806 of VDFB02271358.1, forward strand.
CAAAAAAAAAGTTATGATCTGATGATCATCATTGAAAAATCTTCCAATTGTCTGAGTTATCAGGAACACTTGGGCAGAAAACCAGCTCAATGGCATAGGTAGGTCCATGAAAATATTTATGTGGTATTAAGAGCGTGGCTGAAACTACTAAGAAATAATCTCTTTCATTATACTCTCTCAAAACTACAAAAATATCAAAAACATCAAACACCTCAATGCAATCCCAAACACAATTGTGATAATTCCTAAGTCTATCATTCTTAGTTAGGTACAAATTCCTTATTTTGTAGACTACTAGCTCAACATCACCTTGAGCATGGAGATTCTTAATTCCTTTCTTGCTTGCAACCTACATTCCTAATAAAAAAGCCTCATATTTAGCTGTGTTATTAGTATTATCAAACTGTAATTTGAAAGCAAAAGGAATTTTTTTCCCTTTTGGAGAGATGAAAAAAATCCCGACTCCTGAACTAGTGGAAGAAAAATTGCCATCAAACTCAATTACCCAAACATCATTTGGGTCAACAAGGCTTGCAGTTTCAAAATCTGTAACTTCTTCATTTGATGAAGTTTCACCATTTGTAAAAGATAAATCATCTAAAGACGATTCATTTTTTGGTGGAGATGAGCCAACACTTTCTGACTCATTTTTTGTATTTCTAGATGAAGATTCAACATCCTCATTAGTCTACAAATAATAAGTACCAACACCCAAAGACTCAAACAAAATATGAGCTCTCGAATATTTAGGCTTAGTTACTGGAAACTTGGATTCCCTTTCAAGAACCAAATTTTGCATCACACCCTTTATGGGTATCCTAGCCTCTAACATATCCATGTTGAGTTCTCCTCCTACATATTTAAAAAAATTAAGTCCAAGTAGAATACCATAGGATGTCGAAAAATCTACTACCAAGACTGTCATCTTGATTTTTTTCTTTGGATATGTAGCAAATGAAAATTACACATCCTTAATCTGCCCAATCAAAGGTACTTGTTTTCTCTCCATAGAGAAATAATGGCTGAAAGTCTTCGTGAGATTCAAACCCAAGGTAGTATCTACCTGGGTGGGCATGACATTATCAAATGCACCAAAGTCTATAACATAATTAATCAACTTAAAGCCATTGATAAGCAAAGAAATATAAAATGGGTGAATCCTTCAAGAAGTAGATGGAGTAGTAACTAAGTTATTCTAAGGAGGGTTAGGCTTTGGAACAACAGGAACATCTAAAGAGGAATCTCTACTAGGGGTAATTCCTTTGTCTCTAACAAACTTGACAAACCTTTCAAATTGATCAAGATTAGCCTTAAGGTATTTTGCTTCAAATATTTGGATTTTTGTCATCTTTGCATGGTTAATAATATAAAAGGATTGAAAGAAAATTTGCAAAGAGGATGGGGTAACTTCATTGATGGGTTTAACAAAAGGGACACTGGTCTTAGGAACTTCGATATTGGATTTTGGTGCTAAAGGAATCATAGGAGGGTGAGGAGCACTTACTTGTTTGTTTGTTGCATCTTTGTGTTGCCAAGGAAAAGGATATCCTCTTTTTGTAATACTTACTAGTGACTTATCCTTTTTTTTTGGAGTATCAACTTGATTTTGACCAAGTTGATTCTACGGTGACTATGTGAAAACAATTTATATGTATCGATTACTAAGTCCTCATCATTGAATTCATTCGCAACTTGCAAATAACCAATGTTCAAGTTGCTAGTTGGATCTACTTCCTCTTCCTAGAATATATCAACATTTTCTTCCATAGGATATTATGTTTGTGTGTAGTCATGTTACTCTACTTCATAATACCCCACAACTACGTTGGTGGGTGGAGCTTCTAGAGCAAGCCTTCCTTGTGGTGTAGGAAGACGATTCTAATTTTTGTTTTCAGAATAATTGGAAGAATTCAGGAAAGTCCTTCTAGAAGCATCTTTGTAAGAAGTATTAGAGATTTTCTTCTTCAAGGCCAACAACTCATTTGATAACCTTTGTACCATGGGGTCCACAAAATTGAAGTTGTTATTAGAAGATGAAGATTTAGATGCTTTCCCTCTTCTCTTTGGGTTTGTCCTTATTTTTCCAATAAGTATCAAATCATTTGCAACGCTTGTGGCTAGCTATTGAGCGACTTCAAGATTAGGTATGACTGCCCTACGCAATAAGAAGATTACCTCTGGAAGTTGTGTATTGATAAAAAGTACATCATGGGCTTTCGGTTTAGCCTCCATGGGAATCCTTGTCACTAGCTTGTTAAACTTGGCCACAAACTCACGCATGGGTTCATGTGCCTCTTTCCTCATAGTTGTAAGTTGTGCTAATAAGGTGTGTGCATCTTCAACAAGTTTGAACCTTTCTTCAAACTTAGTGCAAAGAGTATTCCAATTGGTAAAAGCACCAGGAGCAAGAGAGTAGAACCAGTCGACAACTACTCCTTGTAAGGTCTCAACAAACAACCTTACAACAACATCTTCATGCTCAATGCCAAGAACACCGAAAATAATATAGAAAGAAACGATGTGTTCATCAAGATGTTGCTTACCATCACCATAGAATTTTAGGGTGTTCTTACATGAAACATGTGGAAGCTCATGTAAAGGATCCACCAAGTTAAGAGGGCCAAAAGAATTAATCCAAGGTCTAGAAGGTGGTTGAGGTTGAGCCATAGCATTTTGAATAATAAGTACTTGAACTAGAGCTCTATGAAAAGCAAAAGATTCATTGGGAAGTGGTGATCTTATTCTTCGAGGATAACTTGTAGTACATTGTAATAGTGACCTTGCCCATGGAGGAGAAGGAAGAATGTTATGACGCTGCAACAACTGTAAAAATGGATCAACCACACTATGCATCCTTTGACCTCATGTATAAATTTTGTCTTCCAGAGTGAAGACTTGAGAAAAAAATAAAAATTGGAAAATAAGAAATATACACAAACTTACAATAAGACTCTAGAGTACACATTTACTTCAATCAAAAGTGCGAGGATTTGATTGTGTGCTCGTAATCCCCAGCGGAGTTGTAGAAAAATATGTTAAGTGAATATTTTTTAATTCCTTTACGAATTACAAAATGTGAATTTCAACCACAGTTATGATGAGATAAAATCTCTCCTCTCAGAAAGGGGGGGTTTCCTTCTTACTACTTACAGGAATGAAAGTAAACTATCTCAGACTTTACAATATTTACACAATTTTAACCATGTGGGGGGTGTGTTACATTCATGATTCTCTCTTATTTCAGAGAATATGTTTACAATGTTCCATGTTACTTCGTGATGCTTTTCAACTCTAAGTAATAACTAAAGCAATAATTTCCCATATTCTTAACTTTTCAAAGCATAATCTAAGAATACCAGCATAATAAAATATTCATTACCGGAAAACCAACAAAAGCACAAAGTCTTTCTATTGTCTTCAATGATGATTTCTTCAGTAACCAGTGATGCAAATTGAAGCACAAAGTATTTCAACATACACCATGAAAATATCCACAAATAGAATGAATAATTCCAAGAACAAAGTCTTGAAGAAAATTCACCAAAAAGATATCCACATCACATACACAATCCCAAATAAATGATATAGCACAAAGTCTATAAAATCCATCTTGAACACCCTCCAACCACAATTAATAAAATATCACTAATCTAATCATATAATAAGATAAATCAATGTGAAAGATGTAAGAACATTCACATTCATTTGAAATTGATCCAATACAAAGTCTTGTATGCAAGTTCGCCTTCTTTGTTGATTTAATATAGTATCACAATATGAACTCAAAGTTTCAAAATTGTTTTACAATTTGGCAGCACTTCGTTGCAATAGATTCAAGGTCCATAATACAATAGATCTCTCTTATTTATAGGTGAGAGCTAAGAGTTATTCTAGGTAAAAAAACTAACTATATTTTGACTTATTCAGCGTGATTTCCATTATTATAGGAGGACATCTCCATTTTTACATGTAGTTGCATGAGTACAAAATGACATGTAAAAATGTCAACGTCTATTTACATAAAGCATATGAAAATGCATAAAAACTAACTATCTTTGGAAATGCAAAAATAGTTATTGTTCTTCACTTTGGGCTTGGAAATCTTCATATTTCTTTAAGATCTCCCACATCACTGTCTCATCTAGTCTTGAGGTGTAATCAATGATGGTATGAACCTTCATGACAAACTTATTCACAAAAGAAAAACCTTCTTGCATCGATCCAGATGCGCTTTGAGATTATCCAAAGTTAATTGTACATCACATAAAGTGTCCATTGAAGCCAATGAAAATGATTCATCTTCCGCCTATTTCTGAATTACTTCCTTGAATACTTGAATAATCTTGCTAGCCGAAAGAAATGTGTGATCATCATCAAGAAGCTTTCCTGAAAATTCTTCAATTTTGTTCACCAAGACAACATGATGTTCTTCAACATCCTCTTGAACCTGTTGTACATCTTTGATTAGGTTCTTGATAATGTGTATGCGGTTTTTGATTGATCCTGTTAGAACTGTAAAATTTTGAAAATTTTGTAGTTGTTTATCCTCATAAGTTTTCCAAAGAAGCCCATATCATGAGTATAAAATTGATATAATCTTCTCTCCATAATATATTCGCCCATGTTCAAGTCAATCTTTATCATTTGGTCCCATAGAATTCACCTAATTCCAAGCATTTGAGTGTATAAGTCATATCGGCAGGAGATGATGCAGGTCTCTCTGATCCATAAATCATTTTGTACTCACACATATTTTTTTAGTATATCAGCAAGAGGTCAGGAATGTCATACCGATAAAATCTCATTTGAGGATATACATCGGGAAGATGCAGTTCACAGTCTCAATGATGAAGAGGTTCTATCAGCGAGATAATGATCATTGGGGTGATAGTGAAAAGTCATACCGAGCTTATATATGTCTTACTGCTCGAAGTACAAGGAAATATATCGGCTAGACTAGTGCCATCAGAGTAAAATTCCTAAGGTCAGCCCGAGACATCCATCCAGTCTTGTCGATAAAGTAGTGGAGGATACTATCGTTAAGACAAAGCTACTAGGATGAGTTCAAGGTGTCTCGCCGACTCTCCATGACACACCAGTGGAATTGCATTGGTAAGGTTCTTGGCGATATGTTTAAAGGGAATGATCATAGGAAATACATAATTCATGATCTTGTTGATGAAGAAATTCATCAGCGAGACATACTTCAGCGGGGAGAGATAAGAAGGTCATACCGAGTGTAGTTCCATCAGCAAGAAAAATGTCATGTCTTAGCGATCAGAATTGCTGAAGAAAACATACCGGCAAGATTGGCTTGGGGATCTCGATGAAGAACAAAGGAAATATCTCGGCGAGACATATACCTTTGGAGTAAGCTTAGAATTGTTTGCCCGACCTACTAAGTCATAGCGATAGGTTTGTATCAGCAGGAGTTATAGTGATATGCTTGAGATTGAAGGAATAACTCTCGAGGAGACTCATAATGCTGGTGAAACTGTAGGACATCTTAGCGATAGATGATCTCTTGCTAGCAAAGATACGAGTGAAGAAAAATAACTATCAGGAAGACTCAGAATGTCGGGGAAACTACAAGATGTCTTAGCGGGTGTTTAATGAACATTGGTTAAAGCCTGAAGAAAAGGATCGCCCAAGATATGAAATTGTCTTGCCGACAATATTACATGATGTGACAGTGAGAATTTCGAAAAAACCTGCTACACTCATGTTTTAGGTAAAACATTAATGGTGCCACAGAGCATAAGTAATTTCATGAATCAAAGAGAAAATCAATTGAAAATATTATTGTGGAATTGGTAATAGAGGAATCAGAGGGGAAAACGAAGGACCGGGGCATTCTTTCAACTCAAAGACTTCGAGCAAAATACAGTAAGTTCTTTGTACCTTAATTTATGCAATTTTGAAGAATGGAAGCTACTAGCTCAAGAAAATTGAAGGGTAGAAAACACGGGGAAAGTAGTCAACCTAAGGGAAAAAAATAGAAAATTGAAATTGAGCTAGAGGGCACTGAGCAAAAACTAAATCAAGATCTTATCGACCAATTACTTGGCTTTGGACCCAAAGCCAGACAATCTGCACAAATTAGGGAAAAAGTGGATAAATTAGATAACAAATGTAAGCTCATAGGAGATATTTGGACCCCAATAAGAGGTTATGAGTTGTTTAATTTTCGTTACTATCAAAGGAATCACTTTGAACTAGTATGTAACCCATGGAAGCTTAATCTGGCTAAGCTGGTATGCCCCAATGTATTTGTCAATGTAGAATTGGTGAGATTGTTGGTCACCCATTATAATTCAAAACTCAAAGCTATTTGTGACCCATCCAGGAAACCATTGATACACATATCAGAAGATGCAATAGGTGAGGTCTTCAAATTGGAAGGGGTATGTAACGAAAAGATAATATGTGAAGAATTAGAAAAGGAATTTGGGAGGATGGACACAATTTATAAAGGTTGGAGGTTTCCATTGCACAAAATTAGACAGGGTGGCAAACCAATTCCGCTAGAGGATAGTGATGGACCCCCATTTCATGTTGATCTTTCTGAGCCCTATATGAAATACACTTATTTCTCAGTAGGCCAAGTGTTGGGAATGGAAGTCCCTGAGTATATGTCAATTGTGCCCATGATAATTTTAGCAGATGTTCAATATCACAACTCTAAACCTTTTGATTACGCCTCATACATTTTTAAAGGGCTTGATTCTAGGTTGATGGCAGTAAAAAGTGGAGCCCCTATCTTACATCTAAGGCATTATTCATTGTTGATGCACATAGTGTTATATTTTGGATAGGAGTTAGGGTTGTGGCCTGAGGAGATGATAATTTCACAGTTTGACAAGGAAGGTATGTCATTGCCTGTTCAATTATGGACTACTATTTGGGACAGTAGGTTTGCTAATTCTTGTTTTGTACATTTTGAGGAGTATTTTGTAAAGCCATTGTACAAATTCTATTATCATCCATGTGCTTATTCTTTATCTGATGAGATAAAAGGTTTCTCAAACCTAAGGACTTTAATGGGCCAACTGGTCACAATTGGGGGGAATGGTACTATTTGAAGGATGCTACCATGGTTAGGGTATATGGATTTGAGGATTCCCCTTTCATTTTTCCTAAAACAGTTCTGGACAGGATTGCATACTTGGAAATTGTCAAGCAAATGGACTTTTCCAATGTTATGAATTTGAGCTCTTTTGGAAAGTAGGATTTTATGCCTAGTACACTATGCTTTGGTGATTTTACTTTATTGGTGAGGGAAGGGTACAATTTGATTCTTGATAAGTTACTGCAATACAACATGAAAAGGGGACCACCAAGAAAGAATTTTGATCCAGAAGGATATATCAATTCTACTAAACAAAAGATAAAATTTGGAGGGTATCATCATATGCCCTATCAATTTGATGATATGATTAGGAACTTGGAAGTAGAAGAAGCAGAAATGGTGGTCGAAGAATATAATCTAGGGCTGCAAGATACATAATTGTTATCTTTTGGGGAAGATGCATCCAGGAATAATGTGCCACAAAGTTTTCCTAATAAGATTTCAAGATTGAGAACTCAAGATTACACATGCCTTGCTAGAGAATTGAGTGTTGAAGAGAGTTTAGATACATATGCAAGGCAAGTGGAGTACAAGTCATTTGTAGCAGATAATGAATTTGTGAATTCTCCAGAATTTAAGGCATTCCTATATAAACAAAAAGGAAAAGAGATAAGAGAAACGGTTGACAATGTCACACCAGGTAATGAAGAGCAGTTGCTAAATGATCTAAAGTTGAGTGTGGAAAGAGAAATTGTGGGTATGACCCTTGAAAAGTGAAGGAAAATGTTGGAAAATGCTGATGTTATGATTTTTCCAGGGTTGGACCTCAATTCTGCATTAGTTTTTGACATTTTCCTGAAGAACAATAATGCTACACACAAGCTCAGCCTGAAAAAGGTGACAAAAGTATATGGAAGGTCAAAATATAATCTAGATGAAGGATCGTTAATGATTTGGGCCTTGTATCCACCTCATAGAAAGTCAGTTGTTATTGATACTGAGAAGGAATTTAGGCATGTTATGAATCTAAAGGTTGGGGAGGCTGATCCTATGGCAACAACAAAGATTGGGATCAATGTAGCAAAACTGAATAAGGCCCAAATACAAATATTAATCAAGGAAAAGGAAATGTACAAGATGAATAATGAGAGAATGCTGAGAGAAAATGACTACCTAATGGATTTGATGGGAGTCACGATGGGATCAACCAACCTTCTCACTCATGGTGAAATTTCACAGGAAGAATATCATTGGGATGGATCAAATGCATATTCTCAAGGGAAATATGATGCACTTATAGCAGTAATCAAGAAGAGACAAGCTAGCCTAACAACTTGGTTGAATAAGCTATGGGGAATACACTCACATAATTTTACTACATTACAGGAACATGAGAGAATAGATGGCAGGATCCAAGAGAAGCTCTAGGAAATAAACCAAAGGGATGTTCCTAATAATGTGGCAATTGAGGCTACAAATCATCTTATGAGAAAGCATAGAGACTTCCTTGAAGAGTTGTGAGGGGATGCATAGGGATTAATTGATGCCACTAAATAGGAATTGAATGCATTCTTCGATGATGGAGGAAGATTAAAAGAAATGACTAAGTGGAAGGATGAAAGTGAATCAATACTGCAAGAAATTCTGAAGATAGCTACTGTGAAAAATACACCATTGGATGAAGCATGGGAAAAAAATTAAAAGATGGTGAAAATGGAGATCACAATTCGGAATGCATTGGGAGATCCTGATACACATGAGCACCAGGATTACTTGGATCACTTGTCAAATATTTATTTATGGTTTAGTAGATCCTAATTACTTATTTAATTTATCGTTGTTTTAACATAAGACATTTCTGAAAGGACGTGTCCTTTCAAATAGTAGATGTATAAATATCCATTTTTGGTGACAAAAGGATATAGTGAATAGGAGAAAGATACAGTAGATTACAATGTTTATAATTATGAGACTATGATGCATGTTTGAAATTATGGAGAAATCAATGGAAATCATTTGATGTGGTGGAGTATTTTTGGTATCAGTTGTTTTTTGTGTTAGTTGAAAGTATTGTTGAAGTTATCTCTAAGGTTGATGTTTTTCTAGTTATTTAAATTGATATATCAAGCATATATTCAGTTTTTCAGTGCACACTTGTTGTATCTGTATGGTTTGATTAATTGGTTCTTTCAAGGAAAGATTAAATCCTTTTATTCAATCATAGTAATTAGGGAATCTCATTTGGATCATTAAGTATAAGTTGGTAATCATATTCTTGCATGTTTATACAAGTTGTAAACTCAAATTTATATGCCAAACAATTAGAGTATCTACCAGAAAGAAGTTATTCATTTTAGATCTTTCATTTGACTCTGTTACACCCAATAAGGCACTAGTCTCTTCCACTCTACCATTTAGTTTCATTCATTTTTTACATATGTTAACTGAACATATTAGATTTTAGCCTTGATATTGCTTATACAATTATACCAAAAAAAAATTCATTTATCCACTCCCATTTTCCATTGTGGATAAATTACTTTAGGGAATAAACACAAAATCTACCTCATTCATATAGGTGTACCCGCCTAGGTCTAGCAGCACCTAAAGAGAAGAAGGTCTAAACCATTTGGCCTTGTGTGTTACCCTAAAACGTACCAAGAGTTTGGCAACCTCTTGAGGTATTTTGCCTACTTTTTTGAGAGCTAATAGATCCTTTGATTTCCACATACTTATCCTTGTCAAAAATAATCCCAACATCCACTAACCTTCCAAATTTCACTTTCTTTAATTGGGTCCAAGATTCAAAACCCTAATACATCTCTTTTTTATCGAAAAAAAGTGTACTTTCTATCTTTTCCAGCTCAAGCTTTACCTTTGTTATCTATGCAATCCTTTCCATTGCTATGGTCATGAATTATGAACCTTGCTCAATTATCCTATCCATAAATTCATACATGATCTTACCTTTAGAATTATATTTCTCCACCTTCTACACCAAAGTTTCTTCTATACTTATTGCAACAGGTGCCACATTCACAAAATAATATGTAATTCTCCTTAACATAGAGGCGAAGTACTCATCTTTCAACTTATACATGTCCTTGGTATCCTTCGGCTTATCAAATTTCTCCATCAATGTAGTTAAAGATGTCTAGGCATCCTCCTTTGCACTTGCATGTGTGATTTTCCCAAGATCAAATCTGGTAATAGTGTAGTATTCTATACTAGTTTCCTCATTAGTTTTACCTTGAGGAGGTTCCATCAGCTCCACATATTTGTGTCCAGACTTGTCCATATGCAACCTTGAGAGAACCTTTAGCTTCTTCTTCCCTTTAGGCTTCAATGGAGCTAACTCCTCAGGATCAAACTCATCAAGAGAAACTACTTGCTTTTTCTTTTTAGGAGCTTGTGAAGCAAAGCATGAGAGAAAGAAATGAAACATCACTTCCTAAACTTGTTACCAATTCTTGAGTCACACTTGTGTTTGTGGGAACAAATGTAGTAGTAACAATAGTTGGTGTCTCAATCATTATGGCACCTGGAATCTACATATTTGATGTATCTTAGTGATTCATTCATGAATCGATCAAATTCTTCCTGTGGGGATAGATCAAATAATGGAGATGATAAATTGGGAATTGATGATAGAGACCTGAAAATAACATCTACATTCTACAATACCCACCCCAAGGAAGGGGATGAAAGAATTGAATGTATTGCAGGAGGTATGGTTACTTTGAGCTCATGCATATCTCTTGAAGGAGGAGTTGAAGTTGGAAGAGGAGGTGGAGGAGAGGTAGGAATAGGAGGAGTATGAGGTGTTGTGGTAGCAATAGGTGATGATGTATGTAGAAGATCTTGAGAAATATTACCATGTGATGACGCTTGAATTTCATCATCATGTTCCTCTTCTATTTGTTCACCTTCTTCTTCTACTTCTTCTTCTATTTTCTCATCCTCTTCATCCTCTTCATTTTGTTCTTCTTCTTCATTCTGCTCTTCCTCTTCAAGTTGCTCTTCATTTGTAGCCGGTGCGGTACTCTTCCCACAAGTAAATGTGATTTTCATCCCCTTTTGTGTGGAAGAGGGAGAAACACTTTCCTTGTTCTTGGTTTTGAGTTCTTGTTGTTTACTATCTTCTCCTTTAGATTCCTTGCCCTCAGAACTTGTTTTAAAAGGCTTCAGCTTAATAGGTCTTGCCTTTGCAATCATACACTGCTATTACTCAGTATAGGAGTGAGCCTTTTTTGGATAGATGTATTTTCTTTTTGAGACCATTTAATGTGAGGAAATGGGTTTTTTTGCTATTTCTTTCTCATCACAGACTGTATTTAGAATATCATCAGTATCTTCATTGTCCTTAGGAAGGTTCACTAATCCAAGATCAGAGATCTGCTCTACAATGAGCCTATAATAGTCTATCTTTTTGACATCTTCTTCATCTCTAGACTCCACCCAAATGTCCTCAAATTGGTAGACATGTGTATGGCTCTTTTTAATCTTGTTTTTCATTCCTCTGTAATCAAAAACAACTCTTCTTTTGTAGGTCTTCAGAGTCATGATTTTCATTTCTGATGCTACAACTTTAGCTTTGGGCACTATTTGTATTGAATACCTTCCAATGGTGATCATAAACTTGATCCTTGGCTTATGAATAGCTTATCACTCATTATGCATAAAAATAATTTTTCTACATAGTTCCATCAATACCCACTTATCACTAGGGTACCTTGGCAACATATAAGGATAGCCTATGTAGAAACCCACCCTAAGGTATGTGAAAATAGGAAATTGTAAGAAGATGCATCTGTATTTATTCACTACTTCCCATGCTTCATCAAAAACTCTTTTCTTCTCCAATGATGGATCAAACATGCACAAGGGTGCAAAGATAGCATCATTTATCCTCCTAAAGTGTTTGATACTCCCTCTTAGGGTGATTTGGGTATAATAATTGTGCACATGCATATATCTTTTGTCTCCTTCTATCATCAAACCTGGATATTGTCTCATTACTATTGCAACATATACCAAATATGAAGTCATATAGAGCTTCAATGTAGAGTGTACCTTGATGAGTTGATCATGAATTTCATCACTAATTTGTGCACCCCAGTCAATGTGTTGCTTCCTGATCCTGATAACCTTGATGTATTCGTACATCCATTCTTGAAATGGCAAGGAAGCTGGAAAAACTTTAACTCTATTCAAAAGAGTAATCAAATCACTTGCATCCTCCACAAAGTCACTATGAGGAAAGCTTTTAGGCCATCTCACAATGCTAGGCCTTGGGGTTTTCAACCACTTGGAATTGATAACCTGCTTGGCCACATTTTGATTTTTATTGTAGGTTTCTTGAGCATGTCAAATGGAGAGATCTGTGTATGTTACCATATTCAGGACTTGGAAAACCATGTCAAAGAAGTCAACATCAAGCCTCATCATCACCTGACTTGAGGAATCCCTGATGCTTCTGTCTTCCCTAATGTAGTGTGAAGCTACATGCAAAAAAAAAATTAGGCAGTGGGTTGCTCCTAGAAATGAAGCAACCCGATGGATGTTGCTATCAACAATTTCCCCCAACTCTTTTTCCATAGGTTGTTTCTCTATTCTTTTAAAAAAATTGTCCATATCTAGGTGTCCAATCTCCATGTCCTTGATTTCATCAATCTTGGATGTAACCACTATAGGGAGATAAACACCTTGATACTTGTACTTCATGGTGGCCTTCTTGCTTGATGATGAAGATTCCTTAGTTGTCATTGAATGTACCAGGAACCACTAATTACTTGATGAGCAAAAACTTTGACAAATTCTTGAAAGGAACTTTGCAAAGAAATGCAAGGAAACAAGGGATTTTTCCAATATTAGAAGAATATGCATATGTAAGCATGGGAATGAGGAAAATACAAGTGTGAAAATTGGAGCAAGCGAATGAAAGAAATGGAGTGAGAAAAATCAAGCAGTTGCAAGCGAAATGGAGCTTGGATAGCATTTTTGGAAGTTTCTAGCAGTTAGTGAATTTTTTTGCATTTTATGCAGGGGCGCTGAATTTCAGTGCCATTGCATGCTTGGGTAGTTCATTTGTGTATCTTCTCTAAAAATAAATGCCTTGACATAATGCACATGAAGTTTTCTTGGGGAAGTGTAGTAGTGCTAATTTTTTGTGCTTGTGCATCTCTTGGAAAATCTTATGTAGAGTCGCTAAAAATTAGTGACATTACACTGTTTATACCTTAGCAAAACAAAGATGTAAAGGAACTAAAATTCAACGATTGTACACATCATAGAGGGACTTGGTAGGTTTTATGTTATTGCGCTAAAAATTAGTGCTTGTACATGATAGGGCATGTTTCCATTTTTGCATGGGCGGTGAAAAAGTTTTCCTATACACCAAGCACTTAGGTTGTGGGAAATGAGAAAAAGTAACAACTAGCTTTTTCAATGTTGTTACATATTTGTAAAATATCTTTATGTAAAGGCACTAAAAAAGTCCATGATGACATAAATATGGAAAGTTTATGTTTTCGTGTATCGACACTATTTTTCAGTGCCAATGCATTCTTCAGGAAGAATGTTGTGTAATGGCGGAAAAAAAACACCGCCATTACATGAGAGTTGCATTTTTTGTGATCCTGGACGATCGCTGAAAATCATCGCTTATGAAAGGTGGGAATAATATTTGCAACTTCGGTAACAAACACTGAAATTAAAACTATAACAATTGGTATGCATATGATTTCAAAATGACATGTATGCAAAGTTCGATGAATCAAGAAATTAACCTTATGTAGTGAATTGGAAGTAATATCATTTATTCCCAGTCAAACAACAAGGGTTCAATCAATCCTTGTAGCATAAGAGTGAGATTATAAGAACAATATTTCACATCAAAACTTGAAGGAACTTCAAATAAACATAAGGCACACAAAATATAAACTAGGGTTTATGAAATGTAAGATTCAACATAGGGTAGACTAACAAAACGTGGTCAACATAAAGATTTTTACAATAGAATGCAATAAAATGAAAACCCTAAAATAAACCGAAAGAAAGAAGAAATCAAAATCAACACATACCTACTCAATGAAGAAAAAATAAAATTGGACACCCTAACTTGATGAACAAGGAAATCTTCAAAATATTCATGACCAACAACCACAATCACTGGCCCAAACCCACAAGAGGGAAGACGTAAAAAGAAATAAGTGAAAATGAGATTCTAATGAGTTAAAAATCCATTTAAAATGACTTTAAAGAAAGTGCATTAATGAACTAGGTGTTCATTAATATCACATGTGTGAAGGTAGGAAAGGTGAACCAACACTAAAAACCAGCACCACTACATTTTCAAAAAGTTCAATGATGTGTAGTGGTGTTAAAAAATAGTGCCCCTGCACATAAATTTTTTTATAAGACCCCATGTAGGAGCACTAAAAATCAACGCCCCTACACAGGGTAAAAAAATTCTAACACTGGAAAACTGAAAAAAATGACAAAACACTCATGTTGAAACTTTTCAAGAAATGAGAAGAGGTGAGCACTCAAGGGGACGATTTGAGGCTCAGGACCATGGGTAATGGCAAGTGAAATTATGCCTTGTTTTGCATGCTTAGAGTGTACAAGACTATAAAACAGACAAGTTTCGTAGGGGGTTATCTTATGAATCAAGTGCAACTAGATTCAAGGATAACAAGATAGAGTAGAAATCATCATTGAGTGTCAAATATTTCATCATGTTCTCATCATGTTCTCTACCATCTAACTCACCCTCACCATCACTTGCACAAATCCCATTACTATCATAGTTTCTTAGGTTTTTCATCTCCATTGATTATTTTGATCACCAAAATTTCCCCTAATAATTTAGTTAATCGTCTAAGTTATAAAAATTTTAAATTAGTTAAGTGTGGGTGTTTTCCTTTGTATTTTTTATTAAAAAAATTAGGAATTTTCCAAGTTCATGTACCTCCCAAAATATTAACAAAGGAATAGGAAAAGTTCCAAGTAAATAAATTCACCAAGTTTTCCAATTAATGAACTTGGTGAAATACTAACAAAGTTCAAGTGTTGGCAGGTTCATTGATTTGAAAACCTATTGAAACTATGACACAAAGGAAGGATAAGTTAAGTGAAAAATAATAAAGAAGGGTCACCAATCTTGAGAAGTTACCAAATTTTTGAGTTCAAAAAACATAAAAAGGTGCAATAAACCAGAAAGGAATAAGTTTCAAGTGTTAGCAAGTTTGTACATTTGCAAACTTACCAAAAGGCTGATGTGGTTCTTAAGTTTGCAAAAGGTGTGAAAGTGTGATTAGGTTCACCACATCAACAAAATTGTGAGATATTAAATAAGGAAGGAAACAAATTCATGAGGTTTTTATTTTCATTAAGTTTATGAGTTTGTGAACTTACAAAAAATATAATATAAGTTTGTGAGTTCTTCATTTTGCTGAAAGTGCAACATTTCAAATAGAGAGAAGGATAAATAAAGAAACAATAAAAGTGGCCAAGTTCCAAATGCCAACAAGTTTTCAAATTTATTGAAAGTATGACTTATTTTGTAAAAGGCCAAAATGTACATGTAAATTTTTGAACCCTTTTAGATTTCAGGCTTCAATTGGATCTTGGAACCATTGGTTCTAACTTCAATTTCCTCTCTGCTCTTGACCTTTGTGGTACTAAGTGGGATTCAATACCTAATTAGGACTTAGAACCTTAGGTTTCAACTCTTTATTCTATATTGAGACCCAACACCAACCGATATTATGTACCATCCAAGATTCCAAGTTCCTCCTAAAACTTGAAACCCTGAATTTGAAACCTTGTCAAGAACCATAGTACCCAAAATTTCACACTAAGGCTTAAAATTCACCTTCCACCTACTCTCCTACATATCATGAACTCCATTAGTTATTAAAAAAAATGTTGTATATGGAAGGAATATTAATCCCTCACTTTTTGGGTACATAAGAACATGATTGAGTTAGTTTTAAGGTACCAAAATGATGAAAAACATGATGTCAAGGTATGTGCACCCCTTGCGATTGTTGAGGTTATGATTTTTGGGATTTTCTTGCAAGTTTACACATTTTCCACTCTTTCATGGCTTGTAGTGGGATATAATTACCTTAATTTTAATTTTTAAAGGGATGGTAAAATAAATTTGGAGAAAAACTAAGAATACACCTCCAAGTAGCTAAGGTTTCGACTCTAACATAGGGAAAAGACATATTTTTGTATTTTTAGATTTTGGGTTCATCCCAATTTTTTAATGAACTTACTATAATCTCTAAATAAAAAAATTAAAGTGTGGAATCAACCTTATTTTAGTGTATTCATTGGAATTTTATTCATTTATAAATCTATATTTGATCAGATAGTCGACTAGATGATTGTAAAAACCTAAAATCTTTTTACATGATATATTTTTAAAATAATAAAAGGATATGTTCTGGTTTCTCATGGATTGCTAATTAGAATAATTTAATATTCTTAAAACTTATTTATTTATTTTAATACATGTACAACCTAATTTACTTATGTATTCTAAGGGGTATAGCCTTAAGTCAAACCTTCAGTAAGGTGTCACAATGATATCTCAATTATTATATGTTTTGAATAAATTCATGACTCTATTTTCCTATAAGAGTTGGTATGAATATACTATTGAATCCACTTCTCATCACATCATCACATTAAAAAAATTCAATCATAATCAATTTATTTCACTCATGTTGTATTAGTTTGTCCATGCTTCCATGTATGAGTGTATAATAGTAATATAGGCTCTTTATCTATATTTTACACACTCTACATGATAAGCCTTTCCTACTATATAAATGTGCATTTATTTACATTTCTAAACTAGCACATACATAGGTTGTGACAACTAGAAGAGGGGTACACCGTATAATGGGTAGGTTTTATGAAAAGGTTATTTATTTTTTATAAGATAAGCAAGGAAAAGGTCCTAACCCAAGAGTTTAAGACAACACCATTAAAAAAAATCAAAACAAAGGCATGTAGGAGAAAATATGGAACTACAAGGCATGCAAGTCTACCTGAGATAGAATAGAAAAAAATAAAAAAGAACAGTCGAGAGACAAAAACACCAACAACCAAAAGAAACAACACAAATGAACCAAGGAAAAATTAATTAATTAGGTCCCAAATCTCTAGTAGAGCATCCAACAACACGTCAGAATATTCTTTGGTCTAGACCTTCTTTACTTTTTCACTATTGGCTTTAGCCACTTAAGGATCTTTTCCTTTACCAAGTTTCTTTCTCTACTTTATTGATTTTAGATTTTCTCTACACTTCCCCCATGACTTCTTTCAACATTATTCCACGAGTGACATGAGTGAGATTACAGATTTCCATTCTCATCCTTTTGATTTTTCATTGTTACTATTTAATATTAATTCTCATCTCCTTGATAGTTTGTTATAAAAATCTCTAGTTGAGATTTAATGAGTAGAAAAATCCTTCTCACTACTTATTTTTCAACTTTGTCATCCTTGTCAGCCTCCTTTTTATCACTATCAAGAGGATCAACAAAAATATCTTCTTTCTCCTTCTAGTTACCATCTTCTTCTTACCATCTTCAATTGTCCTCCTTATCATAATATTCCCCGAATTCATCATGCAACTCCTCCTTCTCATCACCATGGACTAACTCCACCTCAGTGTCCTCACAATGTTCTTCCATAACCTCAATCTACAAAACCTCCACCTGGTCCACACTATGGATGTCTTCCTTAGAATCCTTAGGAAGAGGGATGAAATCCTCATCCTCATAGTCATAGACCTCCAAATATGATGAGGAAACATGTTTACCTTTAGACTCTAAAGAAGATCCCACAATTGGAAGATAAGCTAACATGGAAAATATTTGACCCCCCAAAGAAAATGAGGTGTTCTTCTCTAGAAGCAATAAGGTGTTCTACTCTCCTTCAACATCAAATATGTTGATGGGATCCCCTTCATCCACAATAGAACATTTATTTCTCTTTTTATTTATTGCACAATTGGTCATGGGTGTGGTTTTCCTTTTAATGGGGTTGACATCTTGGAAATTCAAGCTATCACTTTCTAGAGTGTTTTCTATAGGGGACAACAAGGAGGAATTACTACCAGACAAAAAAAGCCATTTTCTCTTTTTAGGGGGAAATAATAAGGTTGTTGAGAGTAGGAGGAGGGGTAGCAGCCCCAAAAAATACCTCTTTGAATTTAACAACCTTTTTACCCTCATACTTGGGGCCGAAACTAGGCTACCTTTAACAATTTTAGTAGACAAAGGGGAAGGTTCAATTTTGTAAATTCTAACACTAATTTTACTTATAGAATGGTTTTTCTTAGGGGTCATAAAAAGGCTATACTTATGCAGTGCCATGATTAAACCTTGGTGAAGGGGAGGATAGGCCCCATCCAAGATGCATTTAAAAAAAAGGAAAGCAGGTAATAAGACAAGTTATTTTTAGACCCATATCTAATACGATTTAAAATTAGAAAATTAAGCCATAAATAGTTTAAAAGTGACCTTATAAAGTAAAATACTTCATAATATGAAGACTTACCATATCCCAAGGTGTCAAAAGTCTTTCCTTGTTGTAGCCATTCTAAAAATTCACAACCTTTTCACCTTTTTCAAGAAAAGAAATAGTAAATCTATCATAGTTTCCATTTCTCTTCTTCTCAATGCACTCTCCCTTACACTTCAATCTAGTAGTTTTTGTAATAAGGTCATCAATAACCTAGAATTTTGTGCCCCCCCCACCCTGATGGTCACAAAACCTTGCTGCCATGAATTGACTAACTTAGATGTCAATTTATCATTATACCTTTTCATGGATTTGAAAAATGAGGAGCATCCACCTTTTTCAAAGAGCTCCCAGAGATCAACATTTTGTATGAGATCCTCACAAGATTGAGGCTCAGTTGTTTTACTAGGCCCCCCATCTTACTCTTGACAATTTTGTTGCTATCGATTCCACAATAAATAAACCTAGAGTACCTTTTATTATTTTAACTAGACTTGAAATAAGTAAAAGAAGAATTAATGATACTAAAAATATAATAATTCCACCTTCTCTCATAAAATCAAGAGCTCTGGAGATCCATCAACCACCACTTGTCATGACATATTTCATCTAGAGTACCAAAGTCATCATTAATTCTCCCTCCACTTGTAATAAGATGATTATTATTACCAATCTCACAACAATCATGTGGCTTGATAACACACACAAAGGAAATAAAGAAACAATCCAAAAAAATATTTTGGAACACATCATTAAAAAACCAAGCATGAGAAAAGAAAACAATCCACAAATAGCAATAAAAAGAAGGAGAACCATCATAGCCAAAAGGACAACCATCTTATTTGACCAATAACAATCATGCCAGTTGAAGGCCACGTCATCCTTCAACTCAAAGTATGGTAAAAATATCATTAGGTTACTTGGGCACAATTGAATTTTGTATTTCTTCATAAACTTTCTCTTTCATGAAGCATAAGAGATCAAAGTAAAGTCAATATTTCCAGTCCTAAAATTTCATTGGATATAGCATCAATAATCAAATTTCCTTCTCTAAAGATATGATTGATTTTGGTATTAGAGAACCCCCTAATCACACTTTTATAATCATCCATCATGTTTTTGATCCTCCAAGGAGAGAGCATTCTACATTGCAAAATTTGAATTATCATGTTAGAATCACCTTCAATCTCAACATTAAGGTAGCCCTTTCCTTCATTCTAGTTAATCCCCACCAAACTATAGTAGCTTGCAAACCCATCTATCAGGAACCCCTACTCATCTCTAATCACAGGTCTCCAATACTAGCTTCACCAAGATTTATTTTTGAGCAACCATCAAAATTAAGTTTGATCCAACCCTTATCAGATGGTTTTCATTTAACGCTTTTTCTTAAGATAGTTTTTCCCTAGTTGATCTTAGTAGTATCCTGAGAAATACCCTATTTTTTCTTTATCCTTATTTCAATATAAGAAGGAACTTTCTTGGCATAGCCAAGATGAAGGAATTGATATTATCCTTTAGGTTATTCTGAATACTTCAAAAAAATTATATTTATTTCTTGAGGTTTCTCTAAAAATCCTACTATTTATTTCTTTCCATATACCCCAAGAAACATAAGAAGGAAAATTTGCTTCTAGATTTCAAGGAGCACAATATGGGAGAAAGGGGAACTTCTATGCCAAGAGGTAACAAAGTATTTTATAGTTTTAGGAAAGATCCAAACTAAACTAAGGTTATGCAACTCCTTAGTCTAGACATCCCTAGAGAAGTCACAATGAAAGATAATAGTTTCTTCCTCCTTATAGTACAAAGTACATCTATTGGCCATCTAAAATTGTCTTTTATTAAAGTTATCACAAGAAATAATTTTGTTGTGAATTACTTCCCACCAAAATCAATTAGTCTTAGGAAGTAATCTATTATTCCAAACCATAGACCAATTAGAGTTATGAACCTCATTCCTAATATCCATAAGGTAGTAGATCAATCTAACAGAGAAGGAGCTAGAGGGATTTACCACCCAGATGCATTTGTCTCCTTTGTTGAGTGAGAAAAGTTGTCACTCTCCAATAATATACCCTAGCTTCTCCACATCTTGTTTCTTTTCTTCCTTTCACTTCTGAGAATTCTTCTTCCTGACAATTGTTCCCCAAAAATCCTTCCACTTAGGCTTCTAACCATTCCAATCAATATAGCTATGAATATTTTCTCCATTCTTCCTGATAAGAAATTCATTAATGTTATCAAAATTTTGGAGAGAAGATAGAGTTTCACCCTCAATCCAACGGTCATTCCAAAAACTTTCTTCCCATATCCCACTCTCCAAAATAAACCTTGTTTAACAAAATTTCTAATTTTTAGTAGGTTGTTCCAAACAATCAAACCATAGGGAATGTTAGAGGAATACAAGAAACAAAATTGATCTAATTTTTTTTAGATATTTACCTTTAAGGATGCTTCCCCATTCTTTATTTCTTTGTATGAAGTTCTAGCCCACTTTTGCAAGAAGATCTTTGTTAAACCATTATAGTTTTTTGATTCCCAACCCACCCTGCCTTTTAGGGTTACAAACCTTATCCTAACATACAAGAGAAATCCTAGCTTTATCCTCTATGCTAGACCATAAGAATTTATTTTGTAATTTTTCAATTATTTTAGACATATACATAGGGATTTTAAACAAAGAGGGGTAGAAAACTAAAATATTTTAAAGAGAGGCTTTCAATAATTGTAGTTTTCTAGCTTGTCTAAGTAGCTTCCCTTTCCATCTTGCCAACTTATTTTGTAATGTTTTAATAATATTAATCCAAAAGTGGTTAGAAATATTTTTAGTGGATAATAGGAGCCCCAAATAAGTTGTAGGAAGGTAAGAAATTTGACATCCAAGAATTTTCATAATTCTTTCTTTAAGAGGGGGATTATAATTGAAGTAGAGCATACTTTTTTGTAGTTTATGTATTGACTTGAAACTTTTTCATAATCATCAAGTAGAGTTCTCCAATAATTGGATTACACAATAGAGGTAACTCCAAATAGGATAGTGTCATCCACAAAATGTTGATGAAAAGAGGGGGAAGAGGAAGCAACATTTATCTCTTTCAACGATCCAACATTGATAAAATTTTAGAGATTTCTTCATAGAACTTTAGCCACTATTATAAACATGTAGGGAGATAGAGGGTCGCCTTGTCTAAGGCCCCTACAATAAGAGAAAAAAAAATAGGGGCCCCATTAACTAACACTGAGAATTTAGGAGTGGTAACACAAGCAGCAATGAGCTTCAAGATTTTACCTTTAAATCTAAACTTTTGTAGAAAACAAACAAAAAGGACCAAGACACTCTATCATATGCCTTAAAGATATCCAATTTAATCACCATGCCAAGCTATTTATTATGTTCCATAGAATGAATAATCATGAGTAGACATAAAAACATTCAATATTTTTTGTCCTAGTACAAACCCTTTTTGATCAGTAAAAATCATCCTTTGAAGA
Source organism: Sequoia sempervirens (assembly GCA_007258455.2). Classification (NCBI taxonomy): domain Eukaryota; kingdom Viridiplantae; phylum Streptophyta; class Pinopsida; order Cupressales; family Cupressaceae; genus Sequoia; species Sequoia sempervirens. Next base: position 464,306,917 of record VDFB02271358.1, read on the forward strand.
AAAAGTTTTAGTCTATCAACTATCAATTTAGAGATCTTATAAACGACATCACATAAATTGATCAACCTGAAGTTTGACATAGAAGAGACCTATTTTTTTAAGGTAACAAAGCAATAAAAGTTGCATTAAGTTGCCCAAGAACTTTACCCAATTTGTAAAAATCTATCACTGCCATGATGAGGTCCTTTGATGTGATATCTTAGAAATTTTTGAAAAAAGAAGGGGGGAGCCCATTGATCTTGGGGGCTTTATAAGCACCAAAGGAAAAAACAATAGATTTAACCTCTTCAAGGGATATTAATATCTCAAAATCTTGAATGTCTTGGTCATTTAGAATTTTGGTGATGACTTCTATAATTTCCTCCAAACTAGACTTATGTTGATTGGGATCAACCAGAGTTTCTTGAAAGTAGGAAATAATAGCATCAACAATATCTTTTTCCTTCAAGATAGTAGCACCATTTTGGAGTTGTTGTGCCCTTGCACACACACCCCTTACTTTGCATCAACAAAATGGGGACCCCTCTTAATTTGATCAAATTTCTTGGGTAAGTGTTTTCAAGGTTCTATAGTTCCAAGTTTACTTTTGCTACTTGGATACTATCATTTGATGTCGTTGATCAATATAGTGCTTACTTTTCCATTGATGGTCTTGTCTTGCTATTTTATTGAAAGGATTTTTTAAATTGAGGATGTTTTTCATGATTTTGGGTCTTTTGGCATTAGAGTTTATTGTGCTTAATTGATTATATATGTCAAATGGGGCCAATTTAAAGAAAAATATTGATTAAAAATCTATTGCTAGCTTATGTGAGGTCCTAGAATCTTCACAAGGATTTCTAATCTTCTAAAATGTCAAAAATGCCTTTAAAATCTTTTAAAATCTTTTAAAATCCTTCCAAAATTAAAAATAATGTGAAACTATTATTTTTAAATTAAAAAATGAAGAAAATGGAGTTTGCACAACTTTACTTTCAATTTTGACCATTTGATCTCCATCTTCAAATCTTGGCCATTGATGGTGCATTTAGTAATGCACTTTTTATGTTCTAATTTTCCATTACCTTTTAGGTTAAATTTGACGGTTTCATTTTCTTTGTATTTTGAACGTCATGAGCTTTGGGTAGCTTTTTGAGGCATTTTAGCATTAAAAAATGAAGTGTTTTTTGCATTTTGGATATTTAAATTCCTCGTCCTCATCATACACGTGGAGAAAGCTTGGGAGTGATTTATTAAATATATTTTATAATTTACTTCCATTTTCATAAAGATTTTGTGGCATGCAAAATTATTAAAATTGTTTTTTGTTGATAATAAAAAAGTCAACTTTGACAATTTTTATTTAAATAGTAAATATGAGGATGAATAATTTTATAAAATAATGTATAATAATATTTTATGAGGATTTTGATGCTTTTTCATGTTTTCTTGAAAAATATGGAATACAAAAGATGGGAAAAAATTAAAGAAAATATGAAGATAATTAGAAAGCAAGACATGAGCTTTTTCATGAAGAAACTAGAAACTTACTCAAAATGAGAAATGTAAAAAATTCCTTTATATAAGGAGGATTTTTTTCATTTTAAAAGGGGGAGAATTTAGGGGAGCAATTTTTGGGAAGAGCAAAAAAGACAAAAATAAAGGATAATTTTTAGTGGTAATTTATGTTGGATTTTTCCTCTAGCTTGCTAGTTCTTCACCGTAGATGGTGATGCATTTGTATTTGCTGTTTTAATCTTGGATTTTTTGGTGAAATTAAATGAAATGCTTAATTGTTTACATCTTTTGAAATGGATTTTTCAAATACTATGTAATACTTGCACATTTAATATGGTAGTTTTACACAATTTATTGGTCATTTTCATAAAATTCCTTAGAATCTTGCACTTGTAATGTTTATGATTGTGTTAAATACTAGTCATGACATTGTAAGTTAACTAAAATTTCACTAAATCTTTCAAGACAAAGAATGATAAATTAGATGCAAAATTCATCCTCTTTATTTTCAATTTATTTTCTCTTTTAACCCTCATCTTTTGTTCTTTTTTTTACAATTCCAGTTAGTTTAAGAGTAGATTAAGTTTAGAATGGGATCTTGTTTTAATCAACTTGCTGTTATAAATCACATTTCTCATATTTGCAAGTTGTCCTATTGTTGTTATAGTGCTGAAAATATTCATTTTTATGCAATAGGTGATTGGAGCAGTTGTTATACATTGTTTATTTTATTTGTTGAACTCCTAAGTGCACATAAATAATTGATTACTTGATTACCAACAATCCCTTATATAGGTACAACTATATAAGCCACTGAATTATCCGACATTGTCATGACCTAACACAAAGAGACCTTAGCGTTATCAATCTTTTGAGGTTGATTTCCTTTCAGGAGAGGTGGTGCATTTGGTGTTCTACCTGCATGTTGATGAGTGTGTCAAAACACCCCTCAACATGAGGGTCAAAGTTCTAATAGAATTTTGAATCCTATACTTTAAAGTGGATTGATGTAAGAACTTAATTTTTCTATCCCCCTTATAAAGCCACTAGATTCTAGACTTCTATTTCCATAAGATCGCCTCTTGTTTCACAAGGTTGTACTACTTAGACCTTATGTTTCTTTCTTTACTACAAGTGTTGATATTTTTCAATCCTTTTTGCATTTCATCTTGAACTTTCTTTAAGTCTTTAATTGATTTTTATTTTTTGTGGAAGATATTTCCAAAGTATAACCTATTCCAACCTTTAACTTTTTCTTTGACTAATTTTTCAAATTTTTAGTTGCTTGAAGCATATCCATATCATAACAAGGGGTATTCCACCATTCTTACACAAGGTTCCTAAAATTAGGATGAGAGGCCCACATAATTTTACATATATAAAGGGATAAGGGCATTTAGGCACAACATCATTCCACTGAAGTAGAATAAGATTGTGATATGAACTAGTCCTAGGCAAGGCTGAAAAAGAAAGACAAGGTTAGATATTCCAACCATTTGAGATAAGGAACCTGTCCAACCTAAATTGAATTAGATTGTTACCCTGCCTTCTATTAGACCATGTAAAGGAAAACCCTTTAAGGTCAATATCCATAAGACCAATAAAAAAAAGGAAATCAGAAAAATCCACCATACTTTCAAAATAGTCTTCAAGCCCTCCAATTTTTTTGAGGGAACTAAAGGAGTACTGAAGTCTCCTCCAAGTAACCACTTTTATTTATGCATAGCTCTCATTTGACCAAAGATAATTTCCCACAACTTTTTTCTAGTAGGTTTAGGGTTGGAAGCATAAATATTTATAAGATTCCACTTAGTGAAGTTAGCTAAAACCTCAAAAGAAATCATAAGACCATTCTTACAATATTGACCTTTTGACCCCTTTAATCTGTTGGGATTCCAAAGGATGGAAAGGCCCACTGAGGCACCCTCAGTTAGAGAAACATAAAACTCAGCAAAAGGCCAAAAGTTTTTAATAATTTGAGAAAAAATATGCTGCCATTTTAATTTCCTGAATCATGAGAATATCCACCTTATTATCCACAATACAACTCTTTAAGAGGTGTTTCTTGAAAGGTTTGTTTAAGCCTCTTATATTGCACAAGAGAATCTTTATAGAAAATAAATAAAAAATCACACTTTATTGACCTAATAACCTTGAACAAGGAGGGGTCATCCAATGTTGAAGTTGATTATCATTTATTTTGATATTTTGGACCTAAAAAATCTAGAATCCTTTGTTTTGCAATAGCCACGTCCCTTGTTGTCTCCCTAGCCCAAGTGTCTTTATGGGAAGGTTTTCCCTACTTACAATCTCCCCCCATATTAGGCTTCTTATTTTTCTTTTTCTTCCCATTCAATGGAGTCCACTCTTCCTCATCATGACCAACTATAGTCCTAGTATGAGGAAGGAATAGAGGTAGACCCAAACTCTAATAAGTTAAGGGAATCTTGAATGTTAAGGAGAGCAGAAAAAAGAAGATGAGGGTAAGAAAAGACACATGAAGCATAGGCTACTAATTCGTTCAGATTTACAACTCTAGAGAGCTCCTTTCTAGGGAAAATTTTTCATGGCAGTTAATGCAAGTTGGGTTTTAGTTATTTTGGTGATTATAGTTATGGTTTTCGTCACCATCTCATGTCATTTCCATGCTTTTCGTCTCCTCCTATCAGTGCATGTGTCAGTAAGCTTTAATGTTTAGTTAGATCTTTTTGATTTGTTTACATGCCTTGTTCATGGAATTTATTTGAATGATACATATTTTTAATAGAATTAATACGATTAAAGACTTAATGTTTTCAAAGACCATATAATGAATTTGTAAACGCTTTTGGAGAAAGACTCCATGTAGCTTTTTTCTACATCAATATGTTTAATTCGTAGCGATGAGGTAGAGTGTGCCAATGACATAAGGTTCTTGGTTTGAGTCCTGGTTGAGTAATGGTATCAGAGATAGATTTGGGGTTTTTATGGTATCAAAGATAGAATTAGGACATGAATCTAACATCTTATAGATGTATACTAGGGAGTGGGAATTTTACTATTGAGTTGGGGGCTCTCTTTATGACAGGAGGCTTTTTAATAGGCTTTTATATTTTTAATAGCTACAAGGATAAAGATAGTCCATGAGACAAAAGACTTTGTTATTTTTTGTGAAGTTTTGATCTTCTACTATTCAATTTATAGAACCAATGTTTTAATTATTCAATATTCCTTTGAGTCACATAGTTCAATACTTTGAGTCTACTACTAGGCACTATAGTCTAACTCTGGATTGGATGTCAAGTTATTTTTCTTTCAATAGACTAGTTAGAAACAAATGTGGGACCTCACTAGATGTCACTAAGAAACTTTTTAATAGAGTTTTTTTAATGACCAAGACCTTTTAACAGACTTGTTATAATGGTTTGGGTGTTTTTTAATTTAAACATCATTTTGTTCAGTGGTTAAATAGTAATTTTATGGTGTGGCTCATGTTTTTAGTTTGTTATCATAATCTGCTTGTAGCTCATCTTTTAAACATCTAACAATAGAAGATCCTACATCAAAAAGGATCTAGGACTTTTATTTTCTTGGGTTGGATTTGGGTGTTGTTCTTATTGTTGTCACAATTTTCTCTTAGACTGCTTGCTTTTATGGGCATTATTAAAATCTTTCATTTCATTTTTTTTTGGATCTCGATTCCTTAGACTATTTTCTCTTGTGGAGATTATTAAAAAAATTCATTTCATTTAAAGATATATTTAGACATTGATCATTGAGACTGCTTGTTATGCTTAAACATTTCATTTGGATTTAATAGGATTTCCCTACTTTCCATCAGAGAAACATAATAATGGAGTTGTGAATTTTTTGTGTTGTGTAGGATGGATATTAATGTTCATCTTCCTCACAACCTTCACAAATTGAAAGTATCCCGTTACTCTTCCTCCTAGACTCTCAATGGTATGTACAAATTTCATAAACACTTAAATATTTTTCATGGAAAAGTAGTTTATTCTTGGATTTGAGTGAAAATTCTACTGTCAATTGTAGCGAAAGATTTTGAAAGCGTGGAAATGTGGTCACAACGAGAGCCAAAATATATAGGGAAGGATTTGGATGTGGTGGTTGCTATTAGGTATGAACCAATCACTCACTATTTTTTCATTTTTCTTCTGCCTACGGATCCAAACTAAGGTATTAGACTGTTATCTTATGCAGATCAGATGTACATACCCGATGATGTGTAGTAAATCATGGGTGAAAGTTGTGGTCTCATATTTCACCTAAAGCAATCAAATGGATTTCATGGTGTCTTCTTGCGGCTTCTCAAGGCTAGTGCAACCCACAAAATTTTCTCAATTTATCAAGATGGGCCTTATGGATATCAAATAAAAATGGTGAGTAATGATAGTTAAATCGTTATTTTGAATTTTCATCATTCTGTCATTGTTGGTTTAAATAACCTATCCACCAAATGAAACCAAATAATGTTTCATACTTACTCAAATTTTGTTTGGACAAAAACCTATTGCGACTGAAGATGAATTTTAAAGGATTTTAATTATTTGAGGAGAAATGTTACATTTGACAAGAATCTATTTTCTTATGTGACTCATAGAATATTATGTGGGTATTGAGGGAAGAACATGACAGTGAAAATAGATGAGCAATAATTATCCTTACTTTCTTGTCATCCAATTTTTGTACCAAGGAGGCTAGATATATATCACGAGTGTGGAAATTGCTTAGGTGAGAGACATACATACTCATGGCTATGTCTTCAAAATAAAATATCAGAGATGAGTAGTAATGAACTAAATTTTTGAAGTACAAGTGTGATATTCAAATTGGAACTTCATTTATAGAGAGTGTTCCTATTTTTCTCTTTTATCAATGTTTTCTTTTATTTTCTTGTTCTTTCTCTCCTTGTAATTTTTTTTTTTTCCTTCATATTTTTTAGTTTTTTGATAAGGCTTTTGTACAACATGCACACTGGTCTTTCTACCCATGTTATTCATCTATGTTTTGTTCTATTTTTTTGGATTTTTCTATGTTTTTTTGTTGTTCTATTTGTTGGTTTGTTGTCTTTATCTAGTTTGTTCCTTTTTTTTTGGTTTTTATTTTTTATTTTTTGGTTTTTTTTTTGTGGTAGTAGAAGAAGAGACAAAGAAAAGGAAGCAATGAATTGATGGAATCAAAATTATTCTTCAAGGTAAATCTTCTTACACTTTCTCTTTATTATAAGAAATAATAGGTTAATTATGTTGATTAAAATAAAAGGCATTACTAATTATTAGGTTGGGAGCAACACTAAACAAAATGTTGCATTTTGTTTGTCTAAATTCACTTCATTATTTTATTTCATCAATTTCATTTTAGAAGTGTAAGTTTGAAAAATTGAAACTATTATGTTCTATCTGGAGGTAAATCATTTTGTAATATTCCTTTGTAGGTAACTTTAGAGAACCCAAGTTCTGTCTGTAACAGAAAATCAATGGAAAATTCCTTGTTGCAAGATTTGTAGTATAGTCAAGGTGACAATTGTTTAGCAGATTATGCCCAATCTTTTTGCATTATTATTCATGCCCACAAAATATATATAATTAGTAACACATCCTTTTAGATGCTATTTATCTATGATTTGTTATACTATTATTCATTGGGTAGGGCTTAAGTTTTCTTTTCCATGGGTGTCCCCCAAATCTAGTGACACCCCTCCACCCATGATCATGAAGAAGAGAAGATGTGGCCCTCGCTCCAGGAGTTCACATATGGTTAGTATTTAGTTCACACTTTGTATACTTCATTAATTGAATTTCTTTTGCTTCGCAGGGATTGTGGGAAACAAGTCTATCTCGGTAAGACGATTTATATTTATGATTCTCATAAAGTAGATATTAAAGTGCCTCAATTGAAAAGACAAGGTTCATTCTTGTCCAATCTATGCCACTTTAAGTTTACATGTTCATTAATAGATATAAAATTTCATCCTCCTAGACTAGTTCGCCAATATCTGAAGAATTTTAAAACTACCCTTCCTTGTTCTATTGTCTATTGTAGGTGGATTTGACACTACCCACATAGCCACAAGGTAGAACGATTGGTTATTTTATTTTAATATTTGAAGAAAGTTGAAATGAAAAAACCAAAACAAGTGTATACATAATAGTCCAAACATAAAAAGTGGGCATATTGTCTTATCTGGAAGTTTGGATAATGTGTGGGTTGTTTAGGGTTTACGTTATTATTAAAAAGGTTTTTGCATTTTTACAAGGCATATGATAGGGAAACCATCAAATTTAGAGTCACAAATGCTAATATAAATTTTAGCATAATGACTATGAGGAAGACATCAATTAGGTGGGTAATTCAATGGCAGTGATCATCCTTTTCAATATGAAATCTTATTTTTTGTATAGTATATAAGTTTGGATCCCATGAATCCATGCTACTTGTGATACACAAATGAATAGTTTGTCAAACAAGGAGTTTGTGTATGGTCAACAAAGCACTGGATCTCCTAAAGAAATTTTTTAAGTTTAGAGATGTCACTCAGCACAAATCTAGAAGATGGGAAGCTAGACTTATAAAATTTTTGGGAAAAAAGTATCTCTAACTCTCTTTTTACGTAAATGTAATTTTTTTTGGCCTTAGGAGTTTAAATAGTCAATAATTTGTAGTATTTTTTAATTTTCAGCATAAAATATTACTTGTTCATTAATGAATAATTTTAACTTTATGCATAGCTAGTGTATATGTTTTAGTGTAAACACATTAGAGTAAGAGAATGTGCAAGATATTAAAGTCACATGTTATTATAATAGTTTTTTAATATAAATCTATTTAAATATTATGAGTATTCTCCTAATATTATTAGATGAAATTGATTGTTAAATGAAATGATATAAAGGAAAAATCCAATATATAGTTTTGGTGTCATTATTTTACAAATGTAAAGATAAAGCTCAATATTTTATTCTAATTGTAACAATCACAATATGTTGCATTATCTTACTAAGCTTCTAGTTGGGTGATTGTGCTAGGTATGTGTACTTAGGCTTATTCGACAATGAAATCAAAGCTACAAGTTATGATATCATACTTCTCTAAATTCAAGGACATATGATATGGATAAACATGTGCAATATGGTAGAGCATATGACAAAGCAACAATTACATATTTAAGGACTAGGTAGCATCACATCCTTTTAGATGTTATCCATCTGTGATTTGTTCTATGTTTTTTTACATGTTTTGTTTTTTGGTTGGTTCTATTTTTTTCAGTTTCTTGGTTTTTTTGTTTGTGGTAGTAAAGGAAGAGGCAAAGCAAAGGAAGTGGAAATTTATGGAGGACAAATTCTTCTTCTAGGTAATTCTTCCTACACATTCTCCTTATTATAAGAAATAATGGGTTATTTATCTTGATGGAATGAAAATCTATTATAGATTATTAAGTTATTGAAGATACATCTCCTCTTGTCTATTATAAAAAAATAACATCACATTAACCTATCATACTTTCCTTGAACTTTTCTACTCATGAGTCCAAAATCAAATTTATTTATTCTCATTTATTGAGCTATATTTATCACTCTCGTGTTTAGATTCAACCTAATTTTTTGTTTCTAGTGATCATGATAGGCTTCCTACAACTCATGACATTCTTATCTTCATATTCATTGATTCATGGTCCTTTCAAGGCCATATTTTAGCTTAATTTTACTTTTCTTGGCAATGAATGTTTTGAAATTCTTGAAATTCCAGCTTTCTACCAAGACACATTCAGTGGTGGTTGACATATTGAAAGGATCATGGAATGCACATGGGTTGCAGTGGGGATTTCAGTAATAGCTAGTGTTTTAGAAAGATTCGACAATATTTTTGTTAAGGTGAAAAATAGGGTCCACCAAAATGAATCAAAGTGATGGACCACTAATTTTTCTAAGACCCTAAACACCTCAAATTATGCAAGATGAGATTCCAATAACAACCAAAAATGCAACCTAACTGTTATAGAAACTATGGGGGAATTTTTTAGAGCATAAAATGTTGTGTACATGACTAGAAATTTGTTTTTGAGCTATGGAGGACTCATTCGCCTTCAATGGCGAATGGGTCCTTTTAAGGTTGTAGAAAAATGATTTCACAATCATGTTCCTTGATGTATGCACTCTTAAATTCCCTGTTATCAAATTCTAGAAGTATGTATGTAATTTTGTAGAGCTCTTTCTGTGATCTTGCACTTTGAATGACAATTTTTGCAACTTTGACAATTTTGCTCAAAATCTTGCTCTTCGACCTATAAAATTTGTAATCACACACTCAAGGGAAGAATTTTTTTTTATTTTTTAGTGAATGGGGGTTTTCCTCGGTCAAAACCCTTGTAGGTAATTAAACAAAATGATGAAATGAAGCATGAATATGAAAAAATGTAAATGATGTCACCTTGGATTACATCTTGTGAAGCAAATCTACAAAATATCATGTAGTGGCCATGAAGAATGTAGATCTAGGATCCTTGGAGATGATGTGAACAATAGTTTAAAATAGATATTCAATGCTACATCCACCTCTTTAGCTCAACAACATGAATGCATGCATCAAACCCTTGAAATGATGATATAATCTTGAATTGTTGCAATAAACACTTGAATTCAGCCTTGAAATTTCTTATGAATGCTCTTAAAATGCTCTATAATGCTCTTTTTCTTGATCTCATGAAGTCACTCAAGTTTGCTAGGAGAAACAATGTGAATTAACCCCTTATTTATACTAAATTAGGAGATTAACCCTAAAATTCAAAGAATTAAGGCTACCACCAGATCTGGGAAGAAACATTATTAAATTCCAACCAAAATGAAATTAAAAAATGGGGGTATCATTAAGGGAGGACCCATTTTCCACCTTGGACGAATGGGTCCTGGCTAAGTTTAATAGGACCTAACCTTAGGGGATTGAAAGAGGGCCACAAACCCATGGCCATTTCAGATCAACTGAGAAAGGGGGGTCATATTAAGGGAGGACCCATTCACCATCAAAGGAGAATAGGTCTTGGCTCAACTTACCAGGACCAAATTTTTCCCAATGAAATAATTTGTTAATTAAGTTATGATTGTTGGGATAGATCTTTAGGAGGTGTCAAAATTAAGGCCTAAATTTGAATCAAAAGGGGATTAATAACTCCAATTAACTACAATTAATTAATACCTCCTAGATAAGTGTGAAAGTGCCTTATAACACTCTACAACACTTAAAAAAGGTACACATTATGTACATTTTATTTAGAAAGGGGACCATAAGGCTTAATTAAGCAAATGCATCCTCGAAAAGTGTGAAAGTGTGTTACAACACTTTACAACACCCTTGCAAAGGATCAATTAAGGCATGTTTTAGTCAAATAAAGGTCTTAGAATAATGTGAATGTGTACAACACATTACAACACCACTCCAAGACATCATTTGTTTAGTTTTAATGTCAATTATCAAACAATCAAGGGAAAAGGCTACTTTTTTCGATAACATTTTTCCCCCACTTTAGTGAGAGGATGACCCCATGTCAAACTCACACTAAAGTAGACACCCAAGACACTTAAGTATGCATCAATAACACAGATACACGATCATACCCTATGAAAGGCCAAGAGAAAAAAAACAAAGGATCAAGCACAATTGTTTCAACGCAATGTGAGATGGGGTTGTTTGTCCATAACATATGTTGCTCACTCTAGGGTAGTGGAACCTTAGTATGTCCACTAGGTGAGTTGTCCCAAAATATATATATGCTCACTCTGGGGTAGTGGAACCTCAGTCTGTCTACTAGGTGAGCTATCCCAATGAGGTGGAAAATGAGAGAATCAAATTAGCCTCTCATACCATACCAAAGTTATCCTCCTGACAACTTCGATAAGGCACCACAATGTAAATGCTTTTGAATGTCATGTAAAAAAAATTTAAATGGGATTTTTCTTTGTTCGTGTAATGATATTCCTCTTAGGGAGCATTGTGCCTAATGTCTCCAAGAGAGGACAAGTCAAAAGTGTCAGATCATCGCCCATGGGATGCCTCATTTACATCATGCCATGACAGTAGATCATACACTCTTGGATGACATCAAACCCAATGAACCACCAAGAAGAGGACACATTGAACAAGAAAAAAGGAAAATCACACCATGAGATTTTTCCAAAAGATGTCATCGATGTATGCCCCCACTTTAAAGCAGTTGTTACACCATCATTGTGAGAAATTTCTTTAAAGTAGCCAATGTTTTTGATCCTAAGACATGAGACCTTTTCTTAGAAAACCCTATGCCAAGTCATATGTTTTTGAAGTAAGTCACGTAATGAAATAGGAAGGAAGGGTTTTCCCCACAAATACATAAGGGATCTATGGATTTGGGGTCAGTATGTATGTGCTACAATGTTGGCATAGAGCATGGAACTATCATCATTCCCCAAATACTCATAGAATTGGAAGAATGACACAAAGAAAGCGAAAACATTAAAGAAAAATCTTTCAGGTCAACATGGAAGAAACATGAATGTCTCAATGCCCTGTGTCATCACCAAAAGGAAAACACAAGACAAGTGAAAAAGACAGAGACAAATATTTTGGGTCAACATGGAAGAGACATAAATGTCTCGACACCTTGCATCATCCCCAAAAGGAAAACACAAGACAAATGAAAAATGATAAAGGAAAAGCTTTTGGGTCAACATGGAAGAGACATAAATGTCTCGACGCCTTGCATCATAAGACAAATTAAAAGATAAAGAAAAAGATTTTGGGTCAACATGGAAGAGACCTAAATGTCTCAACGCTTTGCATCATCCCCAAAAGGAAAACACAAGACGAATGAAAAATGATTACAACATAGAGAAGAATGAAGGTACATATAGAATAATGCACAAAAGAGAGAGGAACATCAAATGAAACATCACATGGGATCACATTACACACATGCAATCACATAAAGAAAAATTAAAAAAGACTAGTAAGGCACAGGCGAGTGAACCTAAAGTAGGTCGTCTGCCTCCCAATCTCGATCGGTATAAACAAAAGGTGTGAAACTAGCCAAAGGGACAAGAGAAAGTGCCAAACTAGGACACGCACAAAGTTCAACACTCTTTTTAGGAGTTTTTTCATTTAAGCTCATGAAAGAAGAAACCAATGTATTCAACTCATCATGCACTAGTTCATCAATCTTTGCAATATCATTGTCATCATCTAAGTTAATCATAGCAGGAGGTTGAATAATGATTTCCATGCAATGTTCTTGTTTATGTTGCAGTGGGAGTTGAGAGTCATCATGCATTTCTTCGAGTAGGTTTGGATTATGATTTTCTATGTCATTGTTGTTTTCTTGTGTTTGTAATCTATGAGCAATAGCACGATGTCTACTTCTATGCTCTCTAGCACTTTGATTTATTTTTAGTTTATTGTCAAAAAAAAAATTGTAAGAGAGGGTTTATCAATCAAAGGTTCCTTCTCTTCCTTGGGAGGACTAGAAGAAACAACAGGAGGTTGCTCAACCACTTTCTCTTTGACTTTCTAAACTTTTTTGACTCTAGAAGGGACAATGGGATTGTTTGTACTATCTCATGGTCTCTTGTGGGAAATTGCAAGAGGTTGTTCTGTAGATTGTTCTTGTATGTTCGAAAGTATTTTTGGTTCAATCATTGTCTCATCAAGGCTGGTTGGTTCATTCATGGGTTGAGGCATGTTGTGAAGGGATAGTTCCGCTATTTTCTTTTCCTTTAATTTTTGATATGATTTGAAAAAGAAATCTTCACGAGGCTTGATAGGTTCCATAGGCTTGGGCCAAAAGTAATCTAGTGAAAATTTCCCTTTTTCCAAGGCAGGATAGAATCCTCTATGATGCACAGTAAATATGTCATTTCCAAATGGAAACTTTAGACATTTATGCACAACCAAAGGGATGAAATTCATGGAGCAAAGCCATGGGTAGCCTAGCTTCACATGAAATTGGTCTGATTATGGAATGATTGAGAATGAGACTGTTAATATTTTTGGTCCCACCTTTAATGGAAGATCTATCTAGCCTATCGCAGGGCAAGAAAATATGTTGTGTCTTGATCCATGCTTTTAGGTTATCATATGTTTCTTGATATAGCTCATGCACATATAAGAATTCTTCTATGATCACATTCTCTCCATAGATGGGATCAATCAATATCCCATTAGTGGGCTTATTATTGATTCGGCCAACTATGTAAAGAGGGCCATTAGGTGCATGTTTAGGTATGTCATTTTGTGAGAAAGCAATGTCAAGAGGTTATCTAGTCAAGCCCTTACGAGGTCTGGCTTTGACAAATGCTATCACATTCTTTGTGGGAGGTAATTGTATATGATCATGATCCATGTTAACATTATTCTTAGTTTTAGTAAGAGGATTGATTGTGGCATGTATGTTACTATTGTCTTGTTTTTTCAAGTACTCCTGAAGGAAGTAACTAATTCTATAGATGATTTGTGTTTTGTTTCGAGTTTTAAGCACTTTCCATAGATTTTGTATGATAGGAACCAAGCTAATGTCAATCCATTCACTAAGGATATATTCTTGTAAGTTTTCTAGTTGTTCATCTAGCTTGTCAATAACATCATGCACATTGATTATAGGAGGTGAAGCCATAGGAAATGAAGTATGCAAACTATGAGCCATGGAGGGTTGATTCTCAACACTATCAGAAAGAGATTTAGGAAACCCAAGATCCATAGAGAGTGAGATATTGTAGGATGACATGAGCCTAGAACTACGTCTTATAATAGTATTATGAATAAGACACCAAGTTGTAAAGCTCATACAAGTTTTACAACCCTAATGTGCAAACCCTAGAATAGCAAAGGGACAATGCAATAACCTAGAATGAAATGCAATTTTCAGAGTCTAAGCAATGCAATTTACTAATTACACAATGCAATAAGCTAAAAATGAAATTTTTTTGATGCAATTTTGAACTTTTAACAATGCCTTAAATGAAGCAATTTAAGCTAAATGCAACGCAATTGATGAAACAACAAATCAAGAAATTGAAACAACAAGATAATAGCACCAAATAGAAGCTAAAATTTCAGATTTTAATGTCCTAAAAATGCATATTTATAGCTTACAAGGACTCATTCTCTAGTAGGGCGAATGGGTCCTAGTTAGGTGTTCTGAGATTTGTCTGTGGATTTCATAGTGAATTTTGATGCTTTTTCAGTTGCCAGAAGGTTCATATCAAACCTAATCAAGGACTTATTCACCAGTAAAGGTGAATGGGTCTTGGTTAGGTATTTTTAAACTATTTTTTAATGATTTTCAAGCTCTCAGTTATGTCTTTCAATTCCAGGTTTGAAACAATAAGCTTCAGCTTCAGATTTTCCAAAAATTCAATGTAAAAATGCAATGAAAAGATGAAATGCAAGGCCTAATTTGAAATGCAATTTTGTTTTGATTTTCAAATGCAATTGTATGAGATCTAAATGAGATGCAAAATGATTGATTTTTTTTTGTAATTTTCATATTTACAGAAATGCAAAACAATGCAAATCTAAATCATATATGATATGCAAGATTTCAATGCAAAATAAGTAACCCTAAATGATATCTTAATTCAATGCAAATCTAAATGCAACGAATGAATTTTTTTAACTTAAGATGCAATGAAAGACTCTAAAAATTATAAAATTGCAATGTTGAATGAGTCGGGTTCACGTTAGGTTCACCAATAAATGTTGAGGTGAAAAATAAGGTCCACCAAAATGAATCAAAGTGATGGACCGCTGATTTTTCTAAGACCCTAAACACCTCAAATTATGCAAGATAAGATTCTAATAACAACCATAAATGCAACCTAACTATTATAGCAATTATGGGGGAAGTTTTTAGAGCATAAAAAGTTGTGTACCTGGCTAAAAAGAAGTTATTTTTGAGCTATGGAGGACTCATTCACGTTCAGTGGCAAATAGGTCCTTGTAGGGTTTCAGAAAAATGATTTTAGGATCCTGTTCCTTGATGTCTACACTCTTAAATTACCTATTGTCAAGTTTTGGAAGTCCGTATGTAATCATGTAGAGCTCTTTTCGTGATCTTGCACTTTGAATGACAAATTTTGCAACTTTGACAATTTTGCTCCAAATCTTGCTCTTCAACCTATAAAATCTGCAATCACACACTGAAGGGCACAAAAACTTGTTGATTTGTTAGTGAATGGGGGTTTTCCTCAGTCAAACCCCTTGTAGGTAATTAAACAAAATGATGAAATGAAGCATGAATATGAAATAATGTAAATGATGTCACCTTGGATTATGTATTGTGAACAGAATCTACAAACTATCATGTAGTGGCCATGAAGAATGTAGATCTAGGATCCTTGGAGATGATGTGAACAATAGTTGCAAATATATCTTCAATGCTACATCCACCTCTTTAGCTCAACAACATGAATGCATGCATTGATCAAACCCTTGAAATGATGATATGATCTTGAATTGCTAAAATAAACACTTGAAGTATTCCTTGAAATGTCTTATGAATGCTCTTTAAATGATCTATAATGCTCTTTCTCTTGATCTCATGAAGTCTTCCAAGTTTTCTAGGAGAAACAATGTGAATTAACCTCTTATTTATACTAAACTAGGAGATTAACCCTGAAATTCAAAGAATTAAGGGTGACACTAGATCTAGGAAGAAAAATTATTAAATTCTTTCCAGAATGAAATTAAAAAATGGGGGTCTCATTAAGGGAGGACCCATTCACCACCTTAGGCGAATGGGTCCTCGCTCAATTTACTAGGACCTAACCCCGAGGGATTGAAAGAGGGCCACAAACCCATCCGACATTCCAGATCAGCTGAGAAAGGGGGGTCCTGTTAAGAGAGGACCCATTCGCCATCAAGGGAAAATGGGTCCTATCTCAACTTACTAGGGAAAAAATTTTCCCAATGAAATATATAAGTGCTGATTTGTACAAAGAGATTTTAGAATGTATGAGCGAAGTTGTTAAATTGATCTAGTTTTTGGTATGATTTTGTGTTATTTTTTTATCACATCTTTTTTCATGGTAGAGTAGTTGATTCTTAGATTTGAGTGAAAATTCTACTATCAATTGTAGAGGAAGCCTATGGAACCGTGAAAATGTGGCCACAACAAGCACCAAAATATATAGTGAAGAAGTTGGATGTGGTGGATATCAAGTATGAACCAATCACTCACTATTTCTTTTCCTTTTGCTTCTACCTAGGGATTTAGAGTAAGGTAGTTTAGACTATTGTCTTGTGTAGATTAGATGCATAGACCTAACACTATGCATCAAATTCTACTTGAAACATATGAAAGATATTAGTGCTGATTTGTACAAAGAGATTTTAGAATGTATGAGCGAAGTTATTAAATTGATAGTTTTTGGTACGATTTTGTGTTCTTTTATCACATCTTTTTTCATGGTAGAGTAGTTTATTCTTAGATTTGAGTGAAAATTCTATTCTCAATTGTAGAGGAAGCCTATGGAACCATGAAAATATGGCCACAACAAGCACCAAAATATATAGGGAAGAAGTTGGATGTGGTGGATATCAGGTATGAACCAATCACTCACTATTTCTTTTCCTTTTGCTTCTGCCTAGGGATTCAACGTAAGGCAGTTTAAACTATTATCTTGTGTAGATTAGATGCATAGAACTGACACTATGCATCAAATGAGGTTGAATTTTGTGGTTTTAGATTTTACCCAAAGCGATCAGACAAAATTTGTGGTGTCTCCTTACAGCTTCTCAAGGTTGGTACAACCTATAAAATTTTCTCAGCTCATCAAGATGGGCCTTGTGGATATCAAATACAAATGTTGAGTAATGGAAATTAAATCATTATTTTTAATTTTCATCATTTTTTCATTGTTGGTTTAAGCAACTTGTCTACCACATGAAATCAAATAATGTTTCATATTTACTCCATTTTTTTTTGATAGAAACTTGTCCCAATTGAAGGTGAATTTGAAAGGATTTGAATGATTTGAAGAGAAATGGGGCATTTGAAAAGATTTTTTTTCTTATGTGATTTATAGAATACCATGTGATTGTCCAAGGAGGAACACGAAGTGAAAATAAATAAGAGCAATAATTATCCTTACTTTCTTACCATGCAATCTTTGTACCAAGACAACTAGACAAATATCATGTGCACAAACATATTCATGACATATCTTCAAAACAAAACATCAAAGATGAGTAGGTAATGAATTAAATTTTTGAAGTGTGGGTGGGATCTTCAAATTATAACTTCATTTATAGAGAGTGTTCTTGTTTTGTGAATTTTTTCTTTTGTTTTCTTTTTTTTCTCTCCTTGTAATTTTGTTTTTTTCTTTCAAATTTTCATTTTTTTGATATGGGTTTTGTACAACATGCACATTGGTCTTTATGTCTATGTTATTCATCTCTAATTTGTTATGTTTTTTAATTTTTTTAGTTTGTTGGTTTGTTATGTTCTTTTTCGTTTTTTTTTTTCATTTTTTTCTACTTTTTTTGGTCTTTTGGTTCGTGGTAGTAGAAGAGGTAGAGCAAAGGAAGTGGCAAACTGATGGAGGCAAAAAAATTCTTCAAGATAAATCTTCTTACACATTCTCTTTATTATAAGAAATAATAGGTTGTTTATGTTGATGAAATTAAAAGACATTACTGATTATTAGGCTCAGAGCAATGTAGATGTTTATGGTGAACTCAAACACTCCAGGATCACCTGCAAGACAAAATAACTTCCACATGAGAGAAATGGCAGAAATATCATGCTATCATTAAGATGCAAGAATGCCAAACTAAATATGGAAAAGTACATATGAAGCCTTGCTTATATAGGCAAGGTTGAGATGCAGTATGTGTAAGATAGGGGGACATACCACACCAAGGCTCTAGGTGAAGGAGAGTCGAGAGCGGAGGGTTTCCCTAACTTACCTCAATCTAGGTGAGTGTTTTAGGTCAAGGATAGAGAATGAAGAGCACTTTCAAGTGCTTTTGTCACTCTACTAACCCAAGAGGTTGAATAGGGCTAAATGAGTTGATTTTTGAAACTTGAATTGTACCTCAAGCAATTCTCTTCTTGAGGACAACAACGCAGGTCAAGGATGGCAACACAATGTGTTAGCGTCTCTTTGGGGCACTGGCATCTGTACGACTAGAAAGTACAAGAGTACGTGAAATACCAAAAATCTACTAATGGTTTAACAAACAGAGTTTAAAGTACTAAATAGAATAGTATATATCAAAATGAACTAGATAACTAGAAGGATGATGAAAATAAAGGTGACAAAGATAAAATTGATGAAGATTAACTCACTACAAGTCCAATTCGCCAGCAAACTCCACACATACACATACCTACACACATCCAAGAGAGGAAAAATGTTGTGTTTGTATAGGGGTTTGCCTTAGTCAAACCCGCACTTTGGTGTTTCCACCTCCATGGATAGCCAGGAAAGCCATGAGATACAAAATACGATAAAGTGAATAGTAGGAAAGAGTATTGAACAATCACAACAACATTATACTACGTAAATCAAGAAAAAATATCACCTTAACTCAATTGAGGTGCCCTCAAGAACATAGAGGAGGATGTAGGCTTGGTAAGGACTATGTTGTTGCAACAATGAAGAAGCAGTCCCTCAAGACACCAAGTTACAACTCCAATGGTGGAAAATGGTGCAACAAGATGTGAAGATGTGTTTAATTGCTCAAGAAGTGCTCCAAAAGATCAAGCTTGTGTGTAGAATTGTTTTAGAGATTGTAGAAGAAAGAATGAGTATGAGATGGATGCATTTGGAGATTAAAATAGGAGGGAAAGATCCATCCTCAGGTCGGTTGGTCGACACAAAGGTATTATGCTTCATCCCCAATGGGGAACGTAACATCCCTATAGATTCTAGAGGTAGGAATATGTCAAGGATGGTAGTGCGTTGCATAGACATCCGCGTACCACATGCATGTCCATAATAGAAATTCCCACACCGACACAAAGGACAAGTGCCAAGTGGATAAGGAGAAGGTAGGTGATGTGGAATTTCTTAGTTGAGTTTGATTTTCTAAGGTGGAGGGGTGTAAAAGGGGAATTCACAAGAGGGGTGCAAATTCACTCATATACATTTTTCCCCCACTTTAGTGAGCATGAGTGTCAATGAGTGTTCAGTTAAGTAGATCAAAGAGTTTAGAAATGTATACCTGAACCATCAAGGAAGCATACCATAATCTGGTGAACTTGTAAGAGTAGGGTAAACAAAGAACTCCACAAGTACTCTCTCCTGAGGAGGTTTGAACAAAGGACTTCGTAGATCCTTTGAATTATAGAGTTGAACAAAGTAAACCAAAGGCCCACATACCAACAATGGATAAATCTCATAGGATGTAAGCACTTCATAGATTCTCAAACTCGCGAAGAAGGTGCCCCCTAGATACTCTCTCCTAAAGGAAGCTCGATGCAAGGGGAATCCATAGAGTCGGACTAGAAACCAACTTCATAGGTACACCTGTAAAGCAACATGTTAATCCACAGATAAAACATGTTAGAAAAAAAAAATCAGCCACACAAGGGGACAAGTAGATAGTCAAAAATTGAAGGAAGAGATTTCAAAGGGGTCTCTTGGGAACCCTTCAAAAGGAAAATGGGTCCACTCAAGGGACGCTTAGTTTGAAAGTGCAGGCGTATTTTTCATAAATCAATTCAACATCAAGGAATCCTTTCGAGAGATGTTCACTTCATCAAGGAATTCAGAAGGAAGAAAATGCCCCCTTGCGTGGGGAAGGTTGAGGCTTCTCCCGCAGGAAAAGTTTCTCCCACCTCAAAAGAAAGTTCAAGTTCTATCTTTACGAACCCATGATGAAGGAAACACATTTCGCTAGGGGTCTATATTGAGAATACAATTTTTGAAAAATATTTTGAAAATATTTTAGAGAAAATATTCGTTGGCCACCGAATACATTTTTTGAAAATTGAAGTAACATGACCGCCCCCATAGGATGGTGTGTGTTGAACACAAAAGCATGTGGCATCCTAAAGAGAGACAAGCAAGAATGAAAAAGTAATGTTGTGGCTCATGAAACATAGTGAGATGTAATCATGGTAATTTTGTTGCACACATGAGGGAAAACACATGAGCACCACAAAATAAAAAAGCAAGCACGAAAGATAAGAGAAACAAATGTAAAAAGAGACAATAACATCATGAACAAGGGACACAAGGGTGATTTGATATTTTGGGGTCAAAGTTGCTCATAAATATAGATAAATAATTATAATAGTATATTAATGAACTGTCATCAACCCCCTACTATATAAGACCATATGAAGAATGCACGAGAAGACAAAATAAAAATAAAAAATTGGGTCAACATGGAAGGGAAGCCTAAATGCCCCCAACACTTTGCATCATCCCCAATTGTTGAAACTTAATACACATAACAGAGGAAGAATGATGCAACAAATAGAGAAAGTTTTACGACACAAAAAACACTCTTGTATCCAAGCACCTACAAGGGTGACAAGGGTCATCCAAGAACACACAACACAAGCACGGGGTAACACAAACACACACACAATCTACTCTACAGATGAAGAAGAGGCGCCCCCTAGTCCTCATCAACCAAGAGGTCATCGCGCCCTCAATATAGATCATTGTAAGGGGAAGGCAAATGAGCCTGCACGAGTGGAATATCAAGGGGGGAACCCTCTGACCCCTGCAACAAGAGCCAAGGAAGGAGGCCCCTTAGGGTCTCCTTCACTCTATTCTTGTGGGGTGAAGGTTAGTGACTTCATAAAGATCACTGAAAGGGATGAGACCTTGTCTAAAGAATTAAACATGTATTTCACTAAAGTGCCATGGGTTAATTCAATGGGTGAGGGAGGTGGCACCCGAGATTCATTGCTAGGCTCACCAAGAGACTTGGGAGCAATGAAAAAATCTAGGGATGTAAAAACTTCTTTCGTCACTAGGATGAAACATGCTAATGCATAACCACCTTTCAAAGAAGGTGAACTCCTCTTTTGGTCCCTTTTACTAGTAGGTCCATCCTCCATCTTCCACTCTATTGGAGGATGTGAGATCCCCACAGATGAGTCAAAAGGCATAGAGGAGGAGAAGACCGCGACAAACACCATTGAGATGTTTAGAAGGTCCATGGGCTTCAAAAATGGTGGGATGTCCGGGAGGGACATCAAAAGAGGTGGCTCGACTAACAGAGCAATGAACACCTGCACCTTTTTTGGCTGAGGGTTGTTTACGCTCGCAGTAGGAGCCAAAAGCAACATTGAGGCTAATGGAACTGAAGTAGAGGGGAAATGAGAGGAAAATATAGTGAAAGGTGTCAGAGAAAAAACTGTCGACTCCCCTCCTTCCTTTGTAAAGTAGTCTACTCAGTGCCTAGAGCCTTTTGTCGATGCATGCACTAGTGCGCAAAGTAGTTCCTACAACTCTGAGAACTAGAGGCTAGGAGTTGAGAGGGGACATAATGCTCCTGCTCAGCCATCGAAGTTTCCATCATGACCATCTCTATCAAAGGGAGGGACTCCTAGATAGGAGTAGGAGGGAGAGGCTGAGAGGAGGTTGAAACAACAGTGGGGGGAGTTAGCTCTAATGCCTTAGTGGCAAGCCTCTTCCCATTCATTGCCTTAGGGGTAGGAGTGGTAGGAGGTCGTGAAGGCTAAGATATAGAGGAATCCCCATGAGGACCCTTACCCTTACCATATTGAATGTTCCTAGGCACCATGGGTAGAATAGGAAGTTCAAACGTTGGACGCTCAAGGGCTTTCGCCAAGCGAGCACCATTAGATTCTCCATCAAATGCCTAGGAGTATAATCTAATGACACCACAATAGGGCGAGAGGAAGCAACAGGAGGGAAAATGAAAGAGGAGGAAGAAGAACATCGAGTACGTTTTTCTTCCCCCCTTCTTTGAGCTAAGGTGGCATCACTATCCTCTTTCAGCTAGGCCCTATGCAATATGGCATAAGGGGAAGGAGAGTACCTCACTTTAAGTGTTAAGCACCCACTCTTGTACTTTACATAGGTTCAGTACAAGAGGTTTATCCTAGGAGGAAGTGGACCAATGGGTACGGGCCAAAAGTGATCCAGTGAGTAGCTACCAAGCGCAATCGGTGGCTTATAGCTGGTGTCATGGACTACATGCACTATACCCTCATCTATTAATTTCAAAAACTTATGTACCACCGAGAGAATTGCATTCATAGCGACCAACCATGGGATACCCAATTTTACCTTGAAGAGTTCAGACCCCAAAATTATGTCAAAGAGTAAATTCACTGATTTAGGTCCAACTAAGACAAACAAGGTGATGTAGCCAAGGGGAGGTACAAAAATCCCATTGTGTGTATGGATGGTGCTCTTGGATTTGTCATACCCATCTTTGTGCAAGAATTTAATTAGCATAATCTCGTTAGTAATGACATTCACCCGACACATTGGGTCAACAAGAACACATGTTACAATGTTTCCATTGATTTGTGTGGGGATGTATAAGCGAGATGAATCTCTGTTATAGTTCACCGACAAGTCCTGTGAGGTGAAAGTTATACCAAGGGAACTACTTGCAGGTTGTGCATATGGGATAGGAAGATGTAAAAATGAGGCCATCATGTATACTAGATGAAACTTTCACATATCTCTCAAGGGTTTTGCAACTAGACAATGAACCAATTAAGGTTTCATTTTGCAATGATTACAAAAACTTCCAACTACACCACTAGGGTTCCTAGGTCAGGTTGCAAGGCTAGGAACCTCGCAACACTTGTACCCACAATAGTCCTAGAATACGAGGAAAGGAACTTTCAGCACCATCGAACATAACCAAAATGGTTCATGTTAGATTCACCAAAATGTAAGATAGGAGGGCCAACCACACTAAGGCTCCAGGTCATAGAGAGTTGAGAGTAGATGGCTTCCCTAACTTACCTCAAGCTAGGCGAGTGTTTTAGGTCAAGGATAGAGAATGAAGAGCACTCTCAAGTGCTTGTGTCACTCTACTAACCTGGGAGGTTGAATAGGGCTAAACGAGCTAATTTCTAAAACCCGAATCATACCTCAAGCAACTCTCTACCCCAAGATAGTAGTGAAGGTTAGGGACAACAACGCAACATGCTAGTGTCTCTCTATGGCACTGGCATTCATATGAACAGAAAGTACAAGAGTACAGTGAAAATACTAGAAATTTACTAATAGTTTAGCGAATGAATTTTAAAGTACTAAACATAATAGTAAATATCATAATGAACTAGATAACTAGAAGGATGATTAAAACAAAGGTGATGAAGATAAAAGTGATGAAGATTAACTCACTACGAGTCCATTTTTCCAACAAACTCCACACGTACATGTACCTACACACAACAAAGAGAGGGAAAATGTTGGGATTGTGTAGGGGTTGGCCTCACTCAAAACCCCACTTTGGTGTTTCCACCTCCACAGACAGCTAGGAAAGCCATGATATAGAAAATCCGATAAAGGAAATAGTAGGAAAGAGTACCAAACAATCACAACAACATTATCCTATGTAAATCAAGAAATAATTTCACCTTCTCAATCGAGGTTCCCTCAAGCATGTAGAGGAGGATGCAAGCTTGGTAAGATCTACATTGCCCCAACAACGAAGAAGCAGTCCCTCAAAACACCAAGTTACAACTCCAATGGTGGAAAAAGGTACAACAAGATGTGAAGAATTGCTCAAGAAGTGCTCCAAAAGATCAAGTTGGTATGTAGAATTATTTTAGAGATTGTAGAAGAAAGAATGAGTATTCAAGATGGGTGCATTTGGAGATCAAAATGGGAGGGAAAGAGCCATTCTCGGGTCGGCTGGTCGACATAGAGGTATTATGCTTCTTCCCCAATGGGGAATGTAACGTCCCTACAGATTCCAGAGGCAAGAATCTTTCAAGGATAGTAGCATGTCGTGCAGACATGGTCGTGCGCCTTGCATGCGTCCTTGAAAAAAATCCCCCATCAACACAAAGGACAAGTACCAAGTGGATGTGAAGCAAGTAGGTGACATTTCTTAGTCAGGTTTTATTTTCTAAGGTGAAGGGGTGTAAAAGGGGAATTTTCAAGAGGGGTGAAAATTCACTCCTATACAGTATGTAATATGATGTTGACATGTGTCATAATCTTATGATATGTGACAACTAACTAACTACCTAGGAAGTGATGCTAGATAAGACAAGGCTTCTAGAAAAGACAACTCATCCTTCTAGAAGGAATCTTATATCCTAACAAAACATGTGAACCTATCACCTGGTAAATGATACTTAGGAATATAATTAAATATGTAAGTAAACTTATGTAAGTGTAATTAAATAATTAATTACACCAACACCCCCCATAAGTGCAACTTAGGAAGGAAGTTATTATGCAAATGATGCAAAGATATAATGACAGGTCTTGGCTATGAGGCCATGTCAAGTACCCATGTACAAATGCAAATGAAATCTCTCACGAATGGAAAGGAGAAACCCAGTGGGACAAAACTCCTCTAAAAGAGAGATGAAATGAAAAACAATAATGATATCCATCACAAATCCAATCAATCTCAATCCACACAAAGGATAAAAAAGGAGACCATTCAGGCCCCCCATAATGAGATAACCTGCTACAAGAGAAGCACTTGAAAGTACACTGTGGAGTAACACTAGAATCCTCAATTCGGCAAGCAAAGGAAAGATAACTCTATTTGCTAGAAACCATATTGGAGTCACTCAAGGACTCAAGTCGAAATCATGAAAAGCAATAGTAGACCCGATGCCAAGGAGCACTATAAAAATTGCAAACAACTCTAGAATCTATGAAGCAATAGTTGATTTACAAATGATTTAGAATTGAAATGAAGTGCAGAGAAAATGCAAACCTAATGCACACAAAAAAGGAAATAATGCATGCACTGATGAATGTTCACATCTGCCTCCATGATGAAAAATAACCTCAAATTTGTGTAGATGAAAAAATCTAAAAAAATGGCCTACACCACTATGAAGTTCTCAAAACTAGCTTTACATTGATATCTTGTTTGCTAAAAACGGACATTGTGACTAGAAGTTATGAATTTTTCAAAAAGCTAAATTTAGCTTGTAGCAAACGAGTTTTCTAGAAAAAAAAGTTTACTTCTAATTTGATTTTTGAAAAAATCTACTCCTTGTTTGTAGAAAATAACAGAAACCCAAAAATATTTTGAAGCTAAGAACAAAATTCAAAAATTGTTTTTTGATCCAGTAAGTAGAAGATGAAAAAATGATTTTTTCAACCTTCAGCTAGGAGAAAAATGAAGTGCAATGATTTTTGTACATAAATTTTCTTTAGATCTATACAATATATCAAAAATATAAAAGATACCTAGTTGAGATTTCGACCCTGGCTACAAAACCCAGAAATTGTTTTTCCTACAAATGAGTGAAAGCTAGATTTTTGAAGCAAAAATGAAAACGGCTCCAATAAAAATGACTTGTATTAAAACCTGGTAGATTTGACATAATATGTCAAATTTTGATGAAACGAAATCCAATCTTGACTTTCTCTAATGCCTTGGATTCAATGGAAAGGTTCTCAAGACCCCAACTTGCACCCAACAAAAATTTCATGCCAAGATTGGTCCCTCAGATCTGGGAAGAAGTTTGCAACACTAAAGCTCTGATACAATGTCGAAGTTTATGGTGAACTCAAACACCCCAAGATCACCTGCAAGACAAAATAACTTCCACAAGAGAGAAATGGTAGAAATATCATGCTATCATTAAGATGCAAGAATTCCAAGTTGAATATGGCAAAGTACATATGAAGCCTTACTTATATAGGCAAGGTTGAGATGTAGTATGTAATATGATGTTGACATGAGTCATAATCTTATGACATGTGATAACTAACTATCTACCTAGGAAATGATGCTAGATAAGATAAGGACTCTAGAAAAGACAACTCATCCTTCTAGAAGGAATCTTATATCCTAAGCAAACATGTGAACCTATCACCTACTAAATGATACCTAGGAATATAATTAAATACCTAATTAAACTTATGTAAGTGTAATTAAATAATTAATTACACCAACAAGCAACACATGTAGAACAATAGAACCTAGATATAAATAAATAAATAAACAAAATCTTGCGTTTTGTTTTTCTAAATTCACTACTATTGTTTTATTTCATCAATTTGATTTTAGAAGTACAAGCTTAAAGATTGAAACTATTTCGTTCTACTTGGAGGTAAATCCTTTTGCAATATTTCTTTGTAGGAAACTTCAGAGAACACAAGTTCTACCTATCACAAAAAATCAATGGAAAATTTCTTGCTTCATGGTTTGTAGTATATTCGAACTAACAATTGGTTAGGCAGATTGTGCCTAAAATTTCTACGCTATTCTTCATGCCCACAAAATATCCATAATCAGAAACACATCCTTTTAGATGCTATTCACTTATGATTTGTTATATTATTATTCATTAGGTAGGACATAAGTTGTCTTCGCCATGGGTGTCCCCTAAATCTAGTGATGCCCTTCCACCCATGATCATAAAGAAGAGAAGATGTGGCCCTTGTACACTAAAAGATGTGAATCCCACAATAGCTAGTACTTAGTGCACACTATCTCAATTTTAGAACACCCAACTAGATCTTCCCATTGGCTTATATTAAATGCTTCATTAATTGAATGCCTTTTGTTTCACAAGGATTATGGGAAATAAGTCTTATCTCAATGAGAATATACATCTATGCTTCTCATAAAGTAGATCAAGTTCCTCAATTGAAAAGACAAGGCTCATTCTTGTCTTCATTACTAGAGATAAACTTTTCTCCTCCTAGACTACTTCGACAATACCTGAAGAACTCTAAAACTAAGCTTCCTCAATCTACTATCTACTATAGGTAGATTTGACACTACCCATGCAACCATAAGGTAGAATGATTGGTTATTTTATTTCAATACTTGGAGAAAGTTGAAATGTAGAAGCCAAAACAAGTGTATTCGTAATATAGTCCAAACATAAACAGTGAGCATATTGCTTCTTATTTGGAAGTTTGGATAAGGTGTGGGTTGTTTAGGGTTTATCAAGTGGTATTAAAAAAAAAATAACATTTTTACAGGGCATATGATAGGGCAACCATCAAATTCAGAGGCATATATTTTGATATAAATTTTAGCATGATGACTATGGAAAAGAAATCAATTAGGTAGGTAATTCAATGGTAATGATCATCCTTTTCAATTTGAAATCTTGTATTTTGTATAGTGTATGAGTTTGGATCTTCAATTTGAAATCTCGTATTTCATGTAGTCCATGAATGAAATCATAGATAAAGAACTAATGAGATCTTCAAAGAGTTAATAATCTTGAGTTATTCCTTAGAGACCTCTCAACATACTAATTAAATAAGATATAATGACACTAATATCTCTTGTACATCCACACCCTAAGTAACAGTAGACACCACACTAGTTGCAAGAAAATAGATCCACACAAAATCTCAAAGAAGAGATGAGATAAGAACATAAACTAGATTTTCTCATCAATATATGAAGTTTTGATAGTGAGCCCGGGAGGACAAAAGCTTCAGATTAGTGACCTCAAGCTTGTGAAATCAGTTTTTTAAAAAGGAGGAGCCCATTTTAGGGTGCACCACACCCTAGAATGGCCTTTCCAACCTCATATTTTCACATTAGGTGCATTTGTGTCTGCTCTTTGTATTGTTTGAACTCATTTTTGTTTATCCGCATCTAGTTTATCATAAATCATAAAAAATTGTTGCATTTTCATAGTTTACATAGTTAGTTCATTGCATCATTCAAGATCAGTCAATTAGCAGTCAATCATTCATCAAATCAATACATCACAACAACACATTTCATTCACAAGGATTAGAACCCTGATCCACCATTTTAACTCTTCCTATTAGGTTTTGTAGTCAAGTATATTTGAGATCATTTCTAATCCTTCAGACCAAATTGGGAAGAGTGTGATTTAGGACCTAGATCCCTTTTCCCAATTGAACAATAATTATGTGACATAATATTCTCAATAGTAGAGGCTTCTACCATTTGGAATACCAATTCAAAGAGCACAAATTTTAAAAATATGCAACAATGGTTAGTTTTTATCTCTTAATGTGTTTTAGGGATAAAATATTACCCCCCCACAATTAAAAAACTCCTTTTTTGTGAATTTTTACAAGAGCATAGAAAAATATAAATAGCTTAATTCAAACTAAATTTATAGGTACTTGGGGAACAATATGGGAAAACCAACTAGATGCCTACATAATTCTCTAAACTATATTTTCAATGCTTGTTTTTGTGAAATTTTTGATAATGTATACCCAAGTTATGACATATTTTGTAAGATTTCTCCTTTGAGGTTTAAAAAAAGGTAAGGTACATATTTTTGGTATTGGTCACCCACATGACTAGGTTTTAATGGTTGGGGGTTGGTTGTTGATGATGTCAACTTTGCATTGCTAGTAATTTACACACATTTTTAAATTAAAATTTGTGAATTGTACCAAATGATGTAGGTGTGAAGTAGGCAAGAATATAACTAGGAATATTTTTCCTTGCTTTTTTCAAACCCTTGGAAAACAAGCTTGATTTTTCAACTCCAAACCTTATCATGCCTTATATGGATTTATAGGTTTTTAGGCCTTCATGGCATAAGTGTGAGGTCAATGTTTCTCTAGGAGACCCTTGAAATTTTTTCTAGCAAAAACCCTCAAAAAATAAGAAGGTATTTACCAATTCAAATATTTTATATCATGTTGGAGCTATGGAAGAACTCAAAAGTATAGCAATTATACTAGAAAAATTAAAAAAACCTTCCACAAGAGATATGCAATATAAATATTACTATATTACTAGAGAAAAAATGAATATAGTGTTATAATATAATAATATAACCTTGTTATATAAGAAAGGATAAAACCCTAGATAAAATTATACGATAATTTATGATCATGACAAGTGTCTTGCAAAAAAGTAAATGACCTAGGTAATCTTAATTAACAAGGTGTGAGAACTTGCCTAAGGTGTAACTATATAGGTAATGTACCTTGTTGACACTAACACAAACTAGATGAAGAAAATAGTTCATGTGAAAAAGTTACAACCATTTTGAAACACCTAAAGGTTATTCTAGCACTTTGATGCATCGATGTAGACTTTTTTCAAACTTTGGTGGGCTGACATATTTTTTGACACTTTGCACATATTTTGTGAAAATGTAAATGACATTTTTACACCAAAATTTTCATTCTTTTCTTTTCTTCAATTTATAATCTTAACTAGAACACCAACAAAGGATTTCTTATAGTTTAAGCATCATCCATTTTTTGAAATGTGATTGCACCAACACATTTAGCTTAAAAATCATATCATTCCCATAATGTTTTGTATAATTCTAACAGACCTAATAATTTGACCAAATATCATATTGGTAGAGTTTAATGGCATTTCGTAAATTTTTTCTATTTTATATAAAAGTGTTCCTTCGATTCTAAAATAGTTTTTTTTCTTCCTTTTCTCATTTTCTTTCCATATTTGGCATGCTAATGCAACTCTTTTTACCATTTGAGTATTGGTCAAATTCTTCGAAATCTTATTACTCTAGCAAACTCAAATAAATAAACTATATTACATGCAATTTTTTTGAATCAGAGAAATTATGTTTTTCCATAGACTACACTAGTGGAGTTTGTGACACTTTGTACAAATTATTTATCCAACATGCTAGTGAAATCAAATATACAAATTATTCAATCCATAAATTAGGGCTTAATAAGAAATGGAGAATTAGATTGCACATTGAGATTTACACCACATTGATCTACTATCTCCCAAACATACAATATTCAATACTTAAAAGGAACATACATCACACAAAGGCGTGCAACTTTACTCCTTTGAATATCAACTGCAAATTTATATTTATTGACATCTAATTTTAAAAATTCTATGAACATAAAATTAATTTATAACCATTTTCAAACTATAATTCTCAATTTAACTCATTGATTTAAAATAATTACTCAACTATAGTAATGAGTAGATTAATAATAGTAAAATAAATCTTTTTTCTTAGTATTTGTTAGAATTTTATTTTTTCATTTTCAAGACAAAACAAAATGGATCAATATGTATGTTAAAATATTTCTTTGAATTAGAGAGGAAAGATTCCATGTAGAAAAAAAAAATTAATATCTTAGAAGATTTAAATATTATTTGTAAAATTTATAATTTTCACAACATGAAAAAAAAACATTTAGCTTTTTGATATGCAATGGAAAATAAACTACATTAACACATCTATTTTTCTTCTTAGGTGTAAGAATAAGACTTATTAATTCATGTACACATAAATAATATATTATGTTTTTAATGATTCTACAAATAGGTCGATCTAGATTAAAGTAAAATTATACATGTAAGCGCACAAAGATGAGGGACAAGAAAGTGGTCAAATATGTCATTTTGGGAAGAATGCATATAATAATAGATTTCTAAGCCTAAAGGATGAACTTTGATTTTTGAATAGCATATTCAAACTTCATCTTCATTAACTTTATGTGTTTTGTGATAAAATTCTATAAAATTGCCAACAAAATTTCAAACTATTTATTTACTTTCTATTCATATGTGAGTGTGTGTTTATTTTAATTTTAAATAAATTAAGGTATTTTAATTTTTTAATAGTATCTTCATATTCCTAAAATGCAACATATATTCATTTTTCTTTGTAATTTTTTAATCCATTTATTTAAATTTGAAAAAAGTATGGAATTGCTCTACCCTTTGTTTTATACACATTAAAGTTTTTCTTGCATTTTTATTATTTTTGTGAAATTTAATAGTTCTTTGGTGTTCACCTTTAGTAATGATATTTTGAGGATGCGTCCATTTTCAAAAGGAACAAAAAAGTTTAAAAAAACTTGCAGTACTCACTCTTAGCTATATTTTGACCAATTAATTTTTAAAAGGTACTTTAACATACAAGAAAAAGGGGATGGGGAGGTGGCATGCATTAGATCTTATGTTATATTTCAGCAATAAAAATATGAACACTTTTATGTGTGCTTGATATTTCACCCTCCTAATTGTAACAAATTTTTAAAATTCTTCATAGTTTTGAAACTAGATTCATGGTACTACAATTCTTGTTCTTGTCACATCTTAAAATTGAGTGGCATCTTGAATTACTCATTAAAATTTTAAATTTGTGAATTTCAAGAAAAAAAAAATCAATTTACAATGCAAATCATGTAGTTATTCATAATGCATATTTATTGAGAAAAAACACTCTCATAAAATATCGTCAAATGTGTAAATGAAAAATCACATAGTAAACAATAAAATTTTATATACAATATAACAAAAGTTATCATTCTTCACACAAGATTTAAAAATCATATTTTTACAAAACAAAAAAATAGCTTTAATTTATTTCATACATAATTAATTATATTAAGAACTTCATATGTAAGGCTCTTCAAATGGAAAAAATAAGAAAGGGCATCCCAATAAACTTATATTAAAGATACCTTCCTATAGATCATGAAGAAACCTTAACTTAGCTATAAAAAGGTCACGACTTAACCTTTTTTAAATGATCTTATTAGATGCATAGAGATTTCCAATTTAAAAAAATCATTAGAGCATTGCAATTTTTTCAATCTATGAAGTGATATATAAAAAAATAAATAGGTGCATTATGCACCACAGGGAAAATATTGTAACTCAAAATTAACATATTTCAAGTGGTAGGATACAAATAAGAGAAAATAAAGAAAGTTGATGAAATTGAATATAAAATATTTTACACAAATAAATTCACTTTGGTTTTATAGTGTCCTTTATTAATAATGATAAAATACAATAGATTTGTTCTATTATAAATCATTTTTACACTATAATCTTAATCACATAAATCAATTAAAATTAAATTAATTAATATTTTCTTGAAAAATCAAAATATTAATTTTTTAAAGAAAATGAATTACTTAATCAATTAAATTTAATAAAATAGTATATATAATGGAGATGGTTAGCCTTTGAAACTAACCATCATCATGTCTACTCACCCTATCAAATAACATATCATGATAACTCCAATTCAATTATGATTTAATCATATCATGATAACTCTAATTCAATTATGGTTTAATTATATAATTGGATAAGAGGGACCTAATACATGTTGTAGACACCTAAAATTGATGCCCTATTATTACTTGACTATTTCTTCTATAATTGATTGAATGTAACCTAATTATTCAATTAATTATCCAATTTTCATCTTCTTATTAATTAAATAATATTTTATTATTTAGTTAATAAAAATAACTATTCATCATTATTCACCCATACCTATTTCTAGCATAAACCATTAAATCATCTTTCTTCTACAGTCCATCTTAGACAAATAAATCAAAATATTTATTTTCCCCAAAAATTAAATAAATATATTATTTATTTAATTTGTTTAATTCTTTACACTTTTCATTAAGTGGGCTAAAATTACTTAGCCTCTTAATCCCTTACTTGTGCATGCCAAATCCTAGTCAACTCTCCTCAAATCATGCACATTCCTGCAAGGTGTACAAAGGTATGACCTTTGTACACAAGACATGGGCCTTTGTACATCTAAAATGGCCAAGTGGTACCATGTCACATGGGTCAAAGTACTTGCCCATCCCTCAAGGGTACTACAAAGTGCCCCTTCCATCCTGTCCACCCAACATTCCCAAGGAGAATCTCCATCCTTGATTTTCTCTTTAATTACTTCCCTCTATCTTGTCCAACCAAATGAGGACACTTGTCCTCCTCTCATCTTCCCATGACTCTCAACTAATATGAACCATCAATTTCATCTTTTAATCATATACATCCATTAGTTTATCCAAAAATCTAGAATCCCTTTTTATTGGTATCTAGTTATAAGCTACCTACTCAAACAATCCAATGTCATCCATCCCATCAATCCATCACTCCCATCCTATCCAAATTCTCCTCACGATCCACAATTGCAAGTGAAACCTAATCCATACAATCTAGTGCAAATTCATCCAATCACATCCTTGGTCTTGTTCCTATCTTTATTGCAAGCCTTGATCCAAATCCAATCATCATCAAGATGTATCTTTTCCAATCCTTATTTTGTTTTGAGATATCATTCCCACATCAACAACACTTCATTTATCATCAATCAATCTTGGATTTTCAACATGACTCGGGCAACACGATATTTATCTTTGAATCATTTTGTGCATACTTGCTTACCTATTTATTTACATTATCATTTTTCTTGCATCTATATGGGTCCTTGTAACCTAAATTCCACAATGGTATCATGGTCTTCCACATCAATACATATATGTTACATTGCCACTTTGGTTCCTTATACCATGGTACACAACGTCTAGTGTTATATCAAACAAAGAGTGTTCAATCAAATGTAACATAATGATGTATTTCATCCATCCCTACTCTTCCTTCCATTATCTCTTCATCCTCCCATCACCTATCCCTTACCACCTCCTATATATTATCTTATAGTATCTTCTTCCCTTATCTACCATACATCCTCTCATCCATTTTGAGAGCACACGTGTGTTCTCTTGAACTCACATGTCCTCTCAAGGGGGAATCTTCATCCTAATCCTCACTCTCATTATCTTTCCTCCTAGACAAACCCTTTGAATGATTGGGGTGTCTTTCGTAATCTAACTATTTTCTTCCAAGCACTATGTTTTAATCTTCTTTGAAATTACGATACTTCATAACACCATATCAAAGAGGGACAAAATGTAAACACCTAAAATTGATGCCCTAACATTACCCAAACATTTCTTTTATAATTGATTGAATAAATCTTAATCATTCAATTAATTATCCAATTTTCATCCCCTTATTAATTAAAAATTATTTTATTCTTTAATTACTAAAGTCACTATTCATCACTATTCACCTACATCTATTTCTAGCCTAAATGATTTAATCACCCTTCTTCTATAGTAAATCTTAGATAAATAAATCCAATTTTTATTTTACCTATATCCCCTCATCATCATCCCAAAAATTAAATAAATATCTTAGTTATTTAATTTTCCAAATTTTCTACACTTTTCATTAAGTGGGCTAAAACCACTTAGCCTCTTAATCCTCCATTTGCACATGTCAAATCCTAGTCAAGTCCCCTCAAATCATGTGCATTCCTCTAAGGTGTATAAAGGTATAGGTCTTTTTACACAAGGCATGGGCCTTTATACATGTGGCATGTCCTTGGTACAATGTCGCATGGATCAAAGGACTTGCCCATCCCTTAAGGGTACTCCAACTTGTACCCCTTCCATCTTATCCACCCAATCTTCCCAAGGAGAATCTCCACCCTTGTTTTTCTCTTCAATCCCTTTCCCTCCATCTTCTCCAACCAAATGAGGACACTTTTCCTCTTCTCATATTATCATGTCTCTCAACCAATATATATCATTGATTTCATCTTTTAATCTTATCCATCCATTGGTTTCTCAAAAAATCTATAAGTTGGAGACCAACCCTAACCATTTTAACAAATTGCCTCTTATACAACCTTATGCTACTTGCAAGAGCACTCACACCCATAATCCTTAAGCACAACCATCTCATCTTGGTGCAACAAGGGTTGGTTTTGGTAAAGACTTTGCTTGTTTTTATCAAAGTTTTGTCAACTCTTATACTTAATCTGAGCATTGCATTTATTTTAGGTACAAAATATGTTAATATAATTTTATCTTATTCTTGCATGCTCAAAAACTCATGTACACACATATAACAATGACTTCATACCTATAGCTATCATTTGTTTACATTATAGATTCTTTTTAGATAATTCCATAGATATGACAGTAAGTATGATATAATTACATTTAAATAGTTGATAAGAAGATTGAGTAAAAAATAAATTTATATCAAAAATTTTCTTTAATGAAATTATTATTAGCTAAGAATTTAATTTTGAAGTTAATATTGTTAGTATGAAAGAGGTGTGCTATTCTCTTAGATAAAATTGAGATAATCTCTTATTATAATATACAACTAATCTTAGAATTGTTTTGTTGAGCTCTCATAAATTAATTAATCCTAATTAACCTCTTTATAAAATGATATTCTATACATAATCAAACTTGAAATAATCACTTTTAATCTTCTAACTTTAAAAGTGCTTCCTTCAAACTTTTTTAAATTCTTATTACTCTATATTTTTTTCTCCATTTAAATAAAAAATAAATAAATTATAATTACTAAGAAAATCTAATCCACCAAAATCACAAACCCAACCTTCTCCATTTGGAAATCGCCACACTTATTCATATTACTACAGAAGTGTACGAAGATTCGAAGTACGGCGGTTGGAGACTTTATTCAGCCAAACAGCGAGTGATAAAGCGGTCGATGGCCTCCAGAAGTTTAGCGGTCTCCTTAGCAACGTGTGGATCGAAAGTGATGGCAAGCTGGTTGAGATAAAAACCGTGGCCCACGTTATCTGATACAATCGTTTCCACGTCATGCCCTGCGCCTCTCATGGCTTCGCAATATTCCATCTCTGTATCGCGCATCAGGTCTCTGTCCGCAATCCCTACAAGCAAGGGAGGAAATTTGAGCTTCTCCAAGGAGGCAGCCAGGGGCCCTATCGGATTCGTTACCGGGTGATCTTTAGTACTGCCCACGGGCAGCGCAAAGCTCAGGAACTTGTCCAGCATCTCCAGCGTCAAAAACGCCGAATCGGGCGAAATTTCGGCCTCCGATTTGCTGCGCTCCGATCGGACAAACCCCGGGTGTAAGATCACGCCGCCACGCAAACAAACGGGGCGCAGCTCTTCATCGCACGCCGGGGCGCGCAGTGCCAGTTGGTGGACCACGTTACCTCCCACACTGTCACCGATCATCACGCACCGCTTGAAATCCGCATGTTGAGCGAGCCACGGTTCCTCTGTTTCCCCGCGGCCGACTTCGCCGAGCCACGCAACGGCGTCAAAGCAGTCGTCGATCGCCGCCGGGAGACGGTGCTCGGGAGCGAGCCTGTAGTCCACGGAGACGCAGATCACGTTGGAGGCCGTCACAAGGCGCGAGTAGAAGTGATTGTACATTTGCCAGTCAGCGCGGCTCACGCAGAAACCCCCGCCGTGAAAATGGATCACCACGCCCAATTTATGAGCTCCCCTGTCTAGGGCCGTGCGAGGCAAATAAATGCGGATCCACACTCCAGTTTCCTCGTCCACAACAACGTGTTTGGTGGCCACGCCGTCGACGAAAACGTCGTTGGAAGGAGGAACAGGCATGGTGAGAGGCTTTGCCTCCTCTGGGCCGGTCCAGGTCCGCTCCACTGAACCGTCAGAGAAAAGTTTGAGCCATCCTGATACCTCATCCACAAGCTTTCTTTCCATTACGCTTGGCATCCAAGGAGACCGCACTAGGTAAGTGGATTCATGTTGAAGTGTGGAAGTGGAAGCTTGCAAAGCACATATAGACTACGGTCACCAGGGTCAGTCAAGTCTTGTGGGAATTGACTTGGAAAATATGACATTTAAAGTCGTTATAAAGATTTACTTTAATCTCCCACACAAAAGCATCTTGATTACTCAAGAAGACAAAACTAAGCTCCATGCTATTTTTATCTAGGGGAGAGGATCTAGTAGTTGTGTACCCTAACTTCGCACTTCTAGTTATCTTACATGGAAATTTCAAATCACTCCCAATTTTTTTACAGCAGCTTACTTGGCAAGTCCCCTACTTATAACTTTCGTTTCAGGGCCACATCATCATGCTTTTTGTCAAAGTGTCCAAAAGGGCCCAAAAAAAAGGTGAGACCAGTATGGGTAGTTGAGCGTTGATGTGGCATCACATGATTGGTTGCTTTTTAGATCAAAGGAATACATTTTGTTTAATTATGAGTAGTCAAGTTACAACTATTGGGCATTATATAAACAACTATCACATCTATTGAAACATGCTCAACTATTAGGTCCTCTACCCTATGCTCTCAAATATATACATATGTTCATTGTGTGTATGATCAGTTAAAAAATTAAAATATCATTTTAAATAAATGGGTGTATAATTGGAGGTATCATTGTTGGTACAATATAGTTGGTTGATGTTATACCAATAAATCCAAGTCAAAGGTTTGAATCATAACAATTTACATGATCATGTATTGAAAAAAAAGTTTGTTAAAAAGTGCACAATGTTTTTGAACACACTTAGTGTTTAGTGTATGTTGGGATGTCCATACATGTGAAGCATATAAAAGCATGTGAAACAAACGTCTTAGGCATGCTCATAGGTATACCTAGTATGGAGCTTAGCCTTTGCCAATCATGATACAGGTTTCCCTCAAATAAATAATATATTATTGCTAATTTTACCTAGCTCTAGAAGTATAAGATTTATGGATTGTATAGTGAGTTGTTATTTTTTTTAATTAATTTAGAGTCAATATAAGTTGGGTGGTGAGGTTGGGGATATTCTTAGGAGACATTTCAATTGAGGAAATCTTATAGGATTAGAATAAATTTGATGGTTGATCAACTCCTTAAGTAAAATTTTAATGGTATGGTTCATGGTTGGAGTAAGAAATTATTTTTCTTACCATCCATCCAAAATTTACTATTCTTGAGATAGTCTCTTTTTTCTAATAAACATTGTTTACTTGAGATAGTATTTGAAAAAAATGATGTTTTAAATATTTATGGATGGTCATTGCATTTTAAATGATAAAATATAAGCTCCATATTGTTCTTATCTATACTCTAAAATATATATGGATAATCATTGTGCAATGATCAATCAAAAAAGTGTTAAATTATCATTTATTTTAAATAAATGTGAGAACAATTGGAGGTATCATTGTCCATACAATATAGTTGGATGATGTATAAATTAATAAATCCAAGTCAAATATTTGAATCATGATGGTCTACATAATCATGTGTTGAAAATGAAATTTGATAAAAATTGTTTGGATATTTTTCAACACACTTAAAAAATATTCTAAGAATGGATGAAAGTGTTGAGTGTATGTTGGTATGTCCATACATGTAAAGCATATAAAAGTATGAAAAACGAATGTCTTAGGCGTGCCCATATGTATGTTTAGTATGAAGCTTAGTCTTCACCAATCATGATGTAGGCTTCACTCAAATAAATAATATATTATTGTTACTTTTACCCAGTGTTAGAAATATAGAATTTATGGGTTGTATAGTGGGTTGTTATTTTAATTAATTTAGAGTAAATATAAGTCAGGTGGTGAGGTTGGGGACATTTGTAAAATATATTTCCATTAAGGAAATCTTATAGGATTAGAATAAATTTGATGGTTGACCGACTCCTTAAGTCAAATTTTCATGGCATAGTTCATGGGTAGAGTAAGAAATTATTGTTCTTACCATCCATCCAAAATTTCACTATTCTTGAGATAGTCTTTGAAAAAACCAATTATATAAATTAAATATATGGATAGTCATTGTATTTTAAATGACAAAATATAAGCTCCATATTATTCTTATATATACTCTCAAATACATATGGATGATCATTGTGCATATGGTAAGCCAATAAAGATAAAATATCATTTATTTTAAATAAATGTGAGTATAGTTGGAGGCATTGTTGCCCAAACAATACAATTGGTTGATGCATACATTAATAAAATACAAGTCATGGATTTGAATCACAACGACTTATATAATAATGTGTTGAAAAAAGATTGTTAAAAATTGTAGGATGTTTTTCAACACACATAAGAAACATTCTAAGTATGGATGAAAGTGTTGAGTGTATGTATGTATGTCCATACATGTGAAGCATATAAAAGCATGTAAGATGAATGTCTTAGACATGCCCATAGGTATGTCTAGTATGTAGCTTAGCCTTCGCCAATCTTGATCAATTAGGTTTCACTCAAATGAATAATATATATTTTTTAAACTTTATCTAGTTTTAGAAGTATTAAACTTATGGATTGTATAGTGGGTTGTTATCTTTTTATCAATTTAGAGTCAATATAAGTCAGGTGGTGAGGTTGGGAACATTCTTAGAAGATATTTCCACTAAGAAAATCTTCCACTAAGGTCATTATTTGTCAAGGTTGTTCTTTCACACTATTTATTTATGTTCAATGAAGTTGATGTTCAATGGTGCTCTTTCACCTTAATTTCCTCTTCAATGCTTATTTTTCAAGGTTGTCCTCTCACACTAATTATTTGTGTTATCACTATTATAATTTTCCATAAACAA